>JABUQX010075142.1:45000-55108 GCA_015478945.1 Trachelipus rathkii | reverse complement strand
TGGGGTTTTCCCAAAAAAAAAAAAAAAATATTGACCTTCTGATTTGAAAGAAAAAGCAATTAAAATTCGATGAAATACCAACTATTTTACCGTAAAAATATATATTTTACAGACTTTTACCCAGACATCCAAATATAAAGCACTATATTTCTTCAATAAAATGTTCTCTTCTCATATTAAAATATATTTTGATCACTTAAAAAAAATTAAGATGAAGCTAAATTACTTTTAAAAGACTTTTGTTAAAAAAGCGAGAAATGATACACTTGCAAAGGGGAAATACCAGCACAGGCGTAAGCTCTTAAGCTAACTTTGTGGAGATATCTATTTGATGAAGTTTATCTAATAATATATCATTTTAGGAATTTTCTTATTCCCTTACATCTAAATGCTTTCTTAAGGAAGCTCTTTATTAAACCCTTAATTTAATATTATACCCTAACTTTTTCAGAAGGAGTTTGTAAGATGTAGTACGGAAAACACAGAAGTACAGTAAATATGATGTTATTGAACCCAAACCAACAACAAACAAAACCAATCTTTCTATATAATAATTATATATATATTTTATATACTATATAATCTATAATAGTATATATTTTTATAAATAATAATTATAATCATACTTACTTATACATAATATGATATAATATTATATATATATATTAAAATATATATATCGCTATCGTACACCAGGTCGGGATGATACCATGGACGTTTTTAAATTAGAAAGGAAAGAAAAAAAAAACTGAAATGAAAAACCAACAGAGGAGAAGAAAATAACGATTTGAAGACTGAAGGCATTAAAGGCTGGCAAAGTCATTGAACGCTAGAGTTTCAATTAGCGTTCAGATTAAAAAAAAAAACGAGGAAGGAGTTTGAAAAGGCCCGTTAATGTCAGATGTAGAAATAAAATAATTACTAATAATAAGCAAGTTCCAAAATTTTTGTGTGAGCAATTTCATGGGTGAAACAAAGAAAAAGTGTATTAAATCTTTTATTTTATAAGTTAGATGGGTTTAGCAGCAAATTTTATAAGATCTTTCATTTTCTTTTTTATTATTTAAAAAAAAAAAAAGTGGAATTTATATTTTAAAGCTAAAAAGAAATTTCAGGAGTTCTCAACTTGAAATATTTTCAAGAAATAAGTTTTTGATTTTTTAAATAAATGATAGTTTACTATACTAACTACATATAATTATGCTCTGACCGTAGAATATTGGATAGCAGCGCACCAGGGGTCCTCGCAATGAAAATAGATCTTTCGCTTGGCTACTAAGGGCAGGGGAAAAAAAAAACCTTTTTTGAATAATCCCTTTCCATAACTTCAACTAGCTATTGAAAAATTTTACACAAAATTTCCACAGATTAATCGCCAACCTTTGCAGTGAGTAATTTTATGTGGGAAACGGAAAGATGAGGAAATAATTAATTATAATATCCCATTATATAAACGCCCTTGTGGCGCAGAGGCTGAGTCGCCGACTCTCATTCGAGAACGGATGCTGGGTTTCAAAATCGCTCTGCAGCATTTCGAGAAAGTCGTCTACCTGGGCAAAAGAATTAAAACTCGATGTACTAGTGAAAATGTTGGTGAGCGCTGCATTGGGAAGCCGGCTCCTTAAAGCTCGATATCCCTGTGTTGGTAAAAACGGTTGAGGTTCCAACCCGCCCTGTGTTCACTCCTCTAATAGGGAGGCTGGGAAAAAATTTAATAAAGCACGTACCTAAAAGGTAATATAATACTATATATTATATATAATATATAGATATATACTATATTAGTATATTATTATATATATAATATTATATTATATATTAAATATATATTATATAATATATATATATATTTATATTATATTTCTATATATATATTATATAATATTATATATATATATATAATATAATATTATATATACCCGTACACTAACGCAAATATATATATATATATATATATATATATATATATATATATATATATATATATATATATATATATATATATATATATATATGATGTCATGTACCTAAGCACAATATATATATATCATATCTATAGACATATAGAGAAAATTTATCTATATATATATATATATATATAATATATATATATATATATATTATGACTTGTGTGGTGGATGTCTGTTTGTTATTTTTTTCTTTTATTTTAGAATTGTTTTGCTAGATCCGTTAGGTTAGAATGCATATGTATTAATTTTTAGTGGTAAATGATACGCCCTGCGTGCATGGCATAAGAACATTTGTTTACATACCCCAACTTTACCTTGGCCTTGGAAAAAAAAATAACAAAATATAGCTTAAGTACCATAAGTCTAAATAAGCCTATAAAAATTAAAAAACAAAAAAAGTTTCTGGTATTAAATAGGCTGCAAAAATGAAATTTAGAGACTTCATAACTTTTTTCATTCTAGTTTTTAAAAACTTTTTTTTTTTTAAAGTTTCTTTCATTACGAATTATTTCAAACTTCCTTTAAGTTTCATGAAAATCGAATGGTGTTGCTGTTGGTGTCTTATATTTGATAATTTCGTCCATAGATAAAACGTTTTCAATATGAATATTTGGATAGGAAATTATTTCATATTTGTTCACATTAAAGCAAAGTTTAACCATTGTAAATTAACAAATATATTATTTCCAAACAATCCTTGAGAAAAAATAAAAAATTAAAAAAATTAATCCAATCCTATAACACAACAGAACCTATATATATATATATTATATATATTATATATAATATATATTATATTATATAATAATATATATATATATATAATATATATATTATATATATATATATAATATAGTAATATATATATATTATATATATATATATATATATATATATATATATATTATATATATGTATATATATATATATATATATATATATATAGTATATATATATATATATATATATATAAATATAATATAATAATATAATATATATATATATATTTATATAATATAAATAACTTATATATATATATACTATTATACTAATTAATATATATTTATATATATAATATTATATATATAAATTGTGGTATTGAAAACCGCTTTGGTTAAAATTGGCCCCGATAGCGTAAGCGTCGCGAAAATTTTTTTTTTGCACCTGTCAAGAGGTAATTAATGATATCTCTTATTAAGAACAAAATGCATCAAACAAGCTCAGACAGTCATTTACTTTTGTCATGAAACAATAATATTTCTTTATTAAATATATAAATTAAATTAAATAAAACTTAAAAATCAAAACAAATAAAAAATTTTTTTCTAATTTTGTTTTTTTTTTTAAGCAGTTTTTTAAAAATAACAAACAATAATGTTTTATTAATGCTTAATTATTTTTTAACATTGAAATACTTAAAATAAAGTAAAAAAATAAAATAAATAAATAAATAAGTAATAAATAAATGAATAAATAAATAAATAAATAAATAAATAAATAAATAAATAAAAACACAAATAAACAAATAAAAAAAATGAATAAATAAATAAAAAAATAAATTTTTTTACCTATTTTTTTAAAAACCCAATGTTTAGAAAAAAAACATTTATTAATGATTAATTATTTTTGAACATTGAAATTCTTGCCTCACCGCACGGCATAACACCTCATCATATAGCTCCGCATCCATAACCGCATTCGTAGTCGCACGGAACCGTAACTGGTGTCGGATCCGGAGTGGGAACCGGACCTAGAAACACATAATATAACATGTTGTATGTTGAATCATGCGTTTTTGTATACATAGATTCCGATTTTTTTAGGTTTCAAACCAATGAGGGTGTTTGAACACACCCAAAATGGGATCCCAAAAGAAAAAAAGCCGAAAAAGAAGAAACACTCTCTGACCTTAACAGGGGAAGCTGAAGGAGGAACACGAAGAATTCCAGAAGGAATCAGACATAGTAAGTCCACACATGAGGTGGGGAAGATCCCTAAAATTGTGGTTTAACCTTAAAATGAAAATTTTGTATTAAAATTCATAGAACAAGGAATACGCAGGCATGGTAACTATAGTAACTAGACCTCGTTAAATATAAGGACTCTATTAATAGGGTCAATATGTTTGTTAGTTATAACGACTCTACTTCTCTCTCTCTCTCTCTCTCTCTCTCTCTCTCTCTCTCTCTCTCTCTCTCTCTCTCTCTCTCTCTCTCTCTCTCTCTCTCTCTTCTCTCTCTTCTGTCTCTTTCTGACTCTCTGAAAGGTGATTAATAAATAAAAGTTCATTTTTTTCCTTTTAAAATAGCTTAAATTATATTTTTAATTTTATTACATACATTATTATAGTATATATTTTCGCGTTTTCTTTTTGCGCAGACTTTAACTTTTAAGTATTTCATTATATTTTCTTTTTAAATGAAACTTTATTAATTTTAATCTATTATATTTCTTTTAAATGGTAAAGCATTTATATTTTGTAAAATAAATTTTAATTTTAAACATGGTTTTCTTTATTCTTTTTTATTTTTTTTTATATTTTTTGCTTAATTTGAAATCTATCATCGAAAAATATTAATTTTACGGACTCTAAAGCAGACCATAACGAAAAGCCACCTACAGAGCACCCTTACCCACAATCCACGTTGTTCTTGATTTTATTACTTTCAAATCATATTTGACCTTCAAATTTTTTGTTTCTAGACATAATATTAGTCCATGACATACAAAGTTTAGTAGAGGGGGGGAACATTTATTAAAATTTTGGCCGCTTTTTTGACCTAACGGATAGTTACAGTAGCTAAACAGTAACAACGCAACAGCCCACACCCCACTCACAACCATCCTACCCCTCCTTGGCTATTTATTTATTGCTTTAAGTCATTAATTTGCTATTTATTTTAATTGCAAAACTTAAAAAAAATAAGTTTTCCTTTTATGAATATTATAGGTAATTAAATTGGAAAGTTAATTAACAAAAATTTCTGTTTATTTACACCCTAGAAGCACGTTTTAAAACCTGTAACGCAAACCACCAACCACCTATTTTACCCCATCTCCACCCCTCTGATGTGATTCATCTGAATCCTACTTGCTTTAAGTCATATTTTTGTTCTTCACCCATTTTTTTCTGCATTCTGTATTATGGCTCATATGATAGATAAATATAACATAACTATAGTAACCCCAGATCTTGTTAAATATACATACTCTATTAAAAGGGGTTGCTATTTGTTAGCCATATAACGACTCCTCTCTCCTCTCTTCCTCTCTCTCTCTCTTCTCTCTCTCTCTCTCTTCTCTCTCTCTCTCTCTCTCTCTCTCTCTCTCTCCTCCCTCTTCTCTCTCTCTCTTCCTCTCTCCTCTCTCCCTTTCCTATCTCTAATTCTCTCTCTCCTCTCTTCTCAATCTCTCTCTCTCTCTCTCCCTCTCTCTCTCTTCACTCAACTCTCTCTCTCTCCACAACTTTAGCCTTTAAGAAAGTGTTGTAAACTTTAATAAATAATATATATTTTCCTTTTATGCTATATTTAAATTTATTTGGACGTGTCTATATCTTTTATTCATTTCGCTGGACACTATTTATTTTCATTCAATCGTTTGCTTTTTAGTACAAGCGTTAACCTATATTTAATTACATTTTAAGCATAAATTTAATTTTAAAAACTTTTATACTGAATGTATTATTCCCGTTTCCTTAAAACCGTTGTTGGTAGCAACAAAATATTTTTCTGTGTCGCTTTGTTCAAATAATATTTTTCTTTTTACAACTGTGGAACTTTATTCTTTTAATATTTTTTCTTATTTTTGATTTAATTTTAGGATTCCAACTCCAACTTTTTCGCAAGGACCCACCTCCACCTCATTAGTGTGGCCTTTGCTACGTTCCTCGATTCCTTCCTCGCACATCCTTTACTCTTCCCTCCTTAGACTTCCCTGGTATAACCCCAAAGAATGTTTTCTTATCTTCCTCGATTTTTTTTTCATTTGCGACTAATTTTTCGGTGTGTTTCAAACACCCCTTAGGAGATATGACATCTAAAAATCGAGCTTCTAGGTAATTCGAAAAATACATGATTCAACGATAACAAACATGTTATATTATGGTCTTCTAGCAAGGGCTGGCGAGAGCCGGCCACGCCACGAGAGCTGCCAAGATTTTGGGAGAAGCAGTTGGAGCCGCCGAAAGCCCGGCAGCAGAATTTAACCTTAATTCTTTCCTAGATATCCTCTTCTCTTCCTCCTTTAGCTTCCCCTCCAACGGTACACACCACGCACCCAACTGTTTCTATATTTTTCGATCTTTCTCTCATTTCGCGCACTAATTTTTGGTACCGGCTCACACCCACAATGTACACATGTGTTCAAACACTCTTTGCGCAGATATGACATCTAAAAAATCGAGGCAGCTCGTCGCAGCGTTTTTTTTCTTTTTTTTTCCCATATGTATGGGAAAACGGCATTTATTCAACATACAACATGTTATATTATGTGTTTCTAGCAGGGGCTGGGGGAGGAGCCCGGAGCACCGGGAAAGCTAACTGGAACAAAATTAATTGCCGCGGATGTCTGAGAGCCGGGTAGCTCGGAGCAAGAAATCTCCTCCATATAAAGGAGTAGAGCACAGTCGGAGCCGTACACAACTACGCCCGCACAAGCCGCCAGGATCATTGCACCAGGACCCTGGCCACCGCGAAGAACCCAAATTTCAGAGGAGGCCTCTCAGGGCCGTGCCACCAACAAGCACAAAAAACAAGAGCCGCGAGCCGCAAAATAGAAAGAATCTGCCCCTCACCGCTCCACCGAGCAAGATCACAACACTATACCCAACCCACCACCCAAAACGTAACTTATATATCAAACTCTCCTCCATAAACTCTGCCCTACCTATCAACTAAATACATATTAATATATACACTCACACCTATATATATATATATAACAACCTTTCACAAAAAATTTTAAACCCCATACTAATATATATATCCCACTATCCTATAATATATACTACTATAAACCTATATCATATAAATACAATAAATATATATAACATAAATATATAAACTATATATATAATATATAATACACGACCATACTAATACCACACCTATATTAAAATATAATACTATCTATATCATTAAAACTAAATACATCCACTATATATATATATATATTATAAATTAAATATACATACTATATATATATATATCACTATTATCATATATATTATATATAATTATAATTATAATGTTATACAATATACTTTTATATTTATTTATTATAATAAAATATGTTATATTAATATATTAATAAACACGTACTGTATATATATTATATATAATTATATATATATTATATATTATATATATATATATATTTATATATATATATATATATATATATATATATATATATATATATATTATTATATATATAGTATCATTATATATATATATATATATATATTGTAAGATTTTTAAAATTTCCTTCACAAATACGTCCAAAATTTAGTTTTTCGATTAAAGGCGATTTAAATTAGTTATCCTTTAAAATTTAATTTCTTCGTTTATTTGTTATTTATTATTTTATTAAATTATTATGATTATTATTGAGCCTATTTAAAATATTTTTCTTAATGTATTAAATGATTATTAATAGTTTCAAAAGTCATTTGCGGCACTTTTATTAATTCCGTTTTTTAGCTATTTTTAATATTTAAACGATTTACGAGTAAATAGATTTTTTCCAAAGAAAGATAATTATTATTTTATCATTTTATTATATTATATTAAATATGTAAAGTAGTATGTAGAAAATTTAATCTATATTATTTTAGTATGCCGTGGATCAATATATATCGAGTTAAGAATTTATTTAAAGAACACATTGTTGGAACTGAAGTCGAGATGTACAATTAGATGTTCTAAATACGAATATTCAAAATGGCTTTACAGAAAAGTTAAGAAGGACGTCAAGAATAAGTTTCTGCATTTTGGGATGAATTTAAGCTTATCCATTTTCTGGTGTTTCGCTATAATTAATATAATCTATGGGAATATAAAGTTATTTCGAATAAAGTTTGTTTTTGTATTATATATATATATTATATATATAATATAAATATATATATATTATATATATATATATATATATATATATATAATATATATATATATATATATACATGTTTATATTAGTTAGCCTTTAATCATAAATTTTTGTAGTATATTATGGTTAATAATTTTAAGTTTCTAATATTTATTTAGTTTAATAACTGAACTTATTTTAGAATCAAAGTTAGTTTATATCACGTTTAACTTTTAATCATTATGTTTTTCTAAACTCAATATAAGAGGTAGTCATTTATGGACGAATCGAGCATCTGGAAGCTTGTCTTCCAATCTTTGAGATTTCTTCTCAAAAGGGCTTAAAGAAAGGTTTCTCCTTTATTTATTATCATCGGTTTCTCCTTTGATATTTACCTAGAAGTTATTGCGATTTCTTTGCAATATTACAATCGGTTTCTCTGATTGTAATTTGTTTGGTTTCTCTAAACAAATATCTCTAAGTTAAGCCTATGCAAGAAAGTTACTCTTTCTTGAATTTACGATTGGTATAACCAATTAGACACCGGTTTCTCTGGTGTTGGCCTATGTTAATATATCTTATAATATTGACTGTGTAAAGTTTCTCTTTACGTCTTGTGCTATTTGGCCTTGCTAGATAGATGTTGGTTTCTCCAGCATACACTTGGGTTAATATTGTGAGTTTATATTGACAAATAGGTAAATTTAGTATCGGTTTCTCTGATACATTATATGTCGGTTTCTCTGACAGATATTGCATTAGTTTCTCTGATGCAATTTTAGATGTTAGTTTCTCTAACAGCTATAAGTATCGGTTTCTCTGATACATTATATGTCGGTTTCTCTGACAAATATCACATTGGTTTCTCTGATGCGATTCTAGATGTTAGTTTCTCTAACAGCTATAAGTATCGGTTTCTCTGATGCATTATATGTTAGTTTCTCTGACAAAATATTTGTATTAGTTCTTCTAATATAAATTAAGGTAGATTTGGTTTCTCCAAATTAGATGAAGGTGACTTCATCTCACGCCTTTATATAAGTTTTCGGTTTCTCCTTAAACTTAATTGAGCTATTGATGTAAATAAAATGAGCATATTGTTTTAAAAACCATTCCTTATGTACGAACTTTCATGCATTCTCCGAAGAGCAAACTGTTAAGACCAGAACTAGAATTTTATCCAATTAAAGAATAAATTATGTAGATAATAAAACGTTAGTTTCCTTCTAAATTTTTATTTGAATCCTGTCACTTCTGGCTAATTATATTATTTTAAAGATTGAAAGTATTATTAAAAAGGTGTTTAGAAATCTGATTTCTGCCTTCTTCTTCTGAAACTTCTTACAGCGGTGATATATTTAGTTATCAGAAAGACTCCCCCCCCCTACATACTTCTTTCAATATATATATATATATATATATATAATATAATACTATATATATATATATAATATTATATATATATATAATATATATATAAACTATAAATTATACTATATAATTATATATATATATATAGTATATATTGTATAAATGCAGTATATTTATATATATATAAAATAATGTATATATATAATAAAATATATATATATATATATATATATATATATATATTATATATATATATTACCGTTATATATATTTATTATTAATATTATATATATATATTAATATATATATATATATATATATATATATAATTATATATATTAATATATATTATATTATTATTATATAATATTATATATATATATATAAAAGGACTTTTCAACCTTAAAAATCCTCTAGGTAAAAATACAATAGTAGAATTCTCATAAGGCATTAGAAAATAACAAAAGATTCGACCGGAAATCAAATTTAACAGTTAAAGAGGCAACCCTAGCTATCCTAAAATTTTCTAAGATGCGACTTACACAATACAGCTTTGCCCCCTATATGAAAGGTTTAAGAGCTATTTGTGCTGCTTAAAAATAATAAAATCGGATTAAGGACATAGTTAAAGGAGGATTTTATTGAAGAAGTTTTATGCTTAAGAAACAATCGTTTTTCAT
>JABUQX010075142.1:37500-42500 GCA_015478945.1 Trachelipus rathkii | reverse complement strand
ACTTACTACTAAATTATGAATTAAAAAAAGATGAGAAAATTATAACTAAGCGAAGGCTTAAAAGTTTATACGTCATTTAAATATATCGTTCATCTTGCGGTTATGCTTAAATATACTGTTCATTTTGCGAGGTTATGCTATGTTATGTTTCGCTATATTCTTTTACAGTTTTTTTTTTAAAAAACCTTCGTTTGTACTATGAAGGCAAGCTCAGTATGAAATTAAAGTAGTAGTATGTTAATGGTGAATATAAACAGTGTAAACATCTTTTTCAGACAGATTTATTATTTTGCTTAAAAAGATAGATAGATAGATAGATAGATAGATAAGATATATAGATAGATAGATAGATAGATAGATAGATAGATAGATAGAAGAGAGAGAGAGGAGAGAGAGGAGAGAGAGGAGAGAGAGAGAGAGAGAGAGAGAGAGAGAGAGAGAGAGAGAGAGAGAATGGTTATAGAGCTGGAAGTAATTAGTACTGAAAAGTAATCAAAAGATTTAAATGGTTGCTAACTTTCCAATCAAATAATTCTCTAAGAAACTTTGAACGAATTCAGTTAACAAAAATTTATTTTTTTAATCGCTTTTTAATTTTTTTAAGTGAAAAAGGAAAAGTTCAAAGCGAAAAATATTTCAAAGTTTCCGGGTCATTTTTATATAAAATAAAATTTTCACATTTTCTCTGTAATGTTTGATTTTCCTGAGTCGGTCTAAGTTTTATGATGCTATTCCAAAAAGTTTGGCCATCCTCTCATCTAAATTAGATAACGTAAACTGTTCTACGTCATTTGGGTAGAAAACTTAATCGAAATTATCTACTTTTTATTCTCAATTATAGCCAGTTCAAAACAAAAGTATTTTCACCAAAGTTGTTCGCTCCAAATCCCTCCGCTGAAACCACTATAGATTAAATAATACTTGAGTCAATTGGCGTTACTTAATGTGGTGAAGTGCTCTATAATAGATCTACTTAGAGATTTTGTAATGTTATAAAGAAAGTATTTGTAAGTGGAAAATAACTCTCAGAACCCTATGGCCACTAAGATTTAAAGGCTCTAATGCTGAGGATTGTCTTGTCTGAAAATATATTCACCCAAAAAGCTCAGTAAACGCGTGAAAAATTTATTCGCAAATTTTATTACCTTTTCTTTTGATTTCTTATTTAAACTTTCGTTTCTCGCTATAACAATTCTTACTTAAAATTAATTTTTAATATACTTATGGAGATTTTTAATGTCTTGAATAACACGAGAAAAAGAAATCCTAATAATATTAATATATTATTTTATTATTTTAAATTTATTTTATTTATTAATTATATATTAATTTATTATTATTAGTGATATATGGTGTTCACTAATACCTATTATATATAATATATAGGTATATAATAGTATATTATATATTATATATATAGTTAATATATATATATCGGTATATATATATATATCATATATTTATTATAGTATATATATAATATATATAGGTATCTATATATATAGTTGTAATCTAAGTGATAATTTTGAGTAATATTATATATATATATATATATATATATAAGTTAAGTAGTGATCCCTATAGGTTTACAGAGGCTAAAAATTTTTGACTTCCTCCCTGTTTTAAAGGATAGTACATAACACAAATGTTACATTATATACGCAAAATATCGCGTGGAAACCCTACTCAATCGTCATATGACCATTGTACACTGTGACGTTCTGTTATTATAATTAAAAATCCATGATATGAAGAGTGACGAAAAAGTGCCAGTCCGTAATTACGTTAGCTTTTTAATTAACTGTGATATATCATGTTAATTTTTATATGTTATTTTGTTTATTTCTTTATTTTATATTATTATATTTATTTATTTACTGTCAAAAGTCTATTTATTCCATAAAATACACTGTTCATGCTCCAAAATCTAATGTATCTAAAAACAACTCCGATTTCTCTCAAAGTTCTGTATTAATAATATTCCCGTCTGTCAAAGGTCTGTACCCAATAAAATTACACTACGTCTTCTTCAAAGTCTGTATTAGTAGTAGCTATGAGTAAAATTAACCGTCTCAATTAAGTCTTACCTAAATTAATACCGTTTCATTAATAGTATGATACCTAAAAATAACCGTCTGTGATCAAATTACTGTATAACCTAAATAACCTGTGTACTCCAAAGTTCATACCTAAATAACCCCTGTTCAGATAGTCTTGTACATAAAAACCTATAGTACACTAAAGTCTATACCAAAATAACCTGGATCTCTCAAAGTTTTCTTACCTGTAAAATTACCGTATCCAAAGTATTACCTAAAAAACTCGCTCTATCAGAAGCTATGTACCTTAAAATAACACTCTCAAAAGTTCTGAGTTACTTAAATGATAATAACTACGTCTCAAAGGTCTGTATTACCTAAATAATAACGTTCAAAGTCTGTAAAACCTATAATATATATTAGCTCAGTCTTCATTAATATACTATGTAGCTACCTAAATAATAATACCGTCTCTACAAAGTTCTGTACCAATAAAAAACCGTGATCCAAATTAGACCTAAAATTATAACTCCGCTATACTCACAATAAGGCATCCTACCAATCCCCAATTAGCACGTTGTCTCTGAACGATTCTAACAGCTTAAATATTTATATAGTATCCGTCGTGTGGTTATAGTCGGTAGTTGAAAGGTTTGAACTTTATCACACACCAGTCACCTACTCAGAAAAAATGCATCGAGTATTTTTTCAAAGAGATCTAGAAGATTATACCTTACAAAATAACCGTCTCTCAAAGCTCCCTGTAACTCTCCGTCAAAATCAGACACAATAAGAATGCAATTCTCAATAATAGAATTTTCCTTCTCAAGCGATTATCTGAAACGATAACGACTGTCAAAGTCGAGTGAATGATCCCTCCTATACAAGCAACCGTCTCTCAATACGTACGTGTTAAAGTTTAAAGTTCTTGTGAGCCTTATGTTACTTCATATAAACCTTTCTCTCAAAGTTACTGACTATCCTAAATATAAATATAACCGTTCTCTTGAAAGTAGGTGCTCACCTTAAAATAAACGAAGATAGTTCACAAAGTCTGTACCTAAAATAACGGTCTGTCAAAGTGCCCTGTGCATGACCTCATTAATATCTCCCGTGTGTCTCAACCCAGCTCCTTAACACATAAAATAATCCGTCTGTCATGATGAAGCACTATGTCCATAATATATAACCCCTCTCTGCTCAAAGTAATTTATACTCCTTTAATTATTTAGACCGCTGTCACATCTAATATGTCGTAGTTACCTTAAATTATTTTTCTGTTTGGTCAATATAATTCAAAAAGACAACGCAGAAGTGATATTTGACTATCTCAACTGATTCTTCTACTATGAAGTTGACTGTTTTAAAAGTTTGCATTTTACTTATTATACACTGTAGCCTATAGGCATATTCCTTTATATTTAACTTATCAGTTTTTGTTCCTGATAGGGGGGCTTATTTGGTGATTAAATGCTCTCGAGAGCTTGTAGCAATATAGTAAATTGGGGGATATTATAATAGAAAAAGGGTATATTTTGTTGACTATCTAGAGTGAACAAAATTATACTAATAATAGATTTGATAATAAAATATTTTAATCAAGTATTTTCCAATTAAAAACGATTGTTGTTGCACATAATAATGGATAATAATAAAAAATAGAAGACTAACTTTTAATAAAAATCTTTTTGATGATGTAATAATCATATTAATAATAATTTTATACTAATAATTGATGGTTTTTAGTGTAAGAACTCATTTTTTCATTTCATAAATTATCTCATTAATTAATTATTTATTATTCATTTTAATATTTAATCTATAAATGTGTGCTTTTTTAAAATAATATTGAGAAATATTAATATTATTTGAAATTATTATATTATTATGTAATTATATTAATTTGTTTCATTTAATTTAATTATTATCTACTCGATATTATTTACAACCATTATTAAGATAAATGTGTTAGTTATTTTAGTTCGATTATGTTGTGTTATTGTAGGTTGTTGGTAGTGTTTTAGGTAGGTATTAGCTTAGTAGATCGTGAAATATATATTCATACTATCTCCAACGATTTATATTATAAAATTTTATTTAATTTTAAAATAATGTTATAATTGATATAATTGTCTCTAAATATATTCCCATTTTTATTATTTATTTATTATTGTATTGATATATTTATTTATTATTATTATTATTTTAGTGTATATTATTATATATTGAAAAATATATTATTATTCATTATTATTATTATTATTATTATTATTGAATTATTTTATGAAAATAGCTCCTCTCGTGTGTATTTTTTCATGCGTTCATGAAATGCATACATAAACCTATGCAGTAAATATAAAATCTAATAAAATTTTTCAAATTTTCTAATAAAACATCTAAAACAAACAAATAATGTCTCAACTTGATGTGTTAACTTTCTTTTAATATTTTAATATGAGGTGTACATAATTTAGTTAATATTATTGCTCCTTGTATCTTTTTTATATAAGTATATACTTTTATTGTATCTCAATATTAATATTGTTTAAAATATAAAAACTACAATTATTCCTTTTGGAAAATGTTCCGAAGTGTATGGCGAAAGGTCGTGTACTTGTAATATATTCGTAGAATTCAAAAGTTTGATTTTTGTTTTTTAATTCTAATAATAATAATAATTGTATATAACATTACATCTGATAGAAGATATAAATTACTTTTTTTTGTCTTTCAAGCGGAGACATTGAAAAAGCGACAGAATCCATACGGATAATAATTAATAATAATAATAATATAATAATAATGAATAAATAATATATCATCCTAAATTAATAATAATAATAATAATATATAATTTAAATAATAATTAATAAAAAATAAAAAAAATATAATAAAATAATAATATAAAAAAAAATAATAATAATAATATAATAATAAATAATAGAAATAAAATCAATAAAT
>JABUQX010075142.1:22500-27500 GCA_015478945.1 Trachelipus rathkii | reverse complement strand
GGACCCTGATGAGATCAGTGATAGGTGGGGAGAGTACTTTTCAGAGTTATATAATCAGGAGGAAGGAGAAGAGAACCTTCCGGAACGCAGAGAGGAACAGCTCCGAATAAACGTGGATGAGGGTGCGATAACAATGGAAGAGTTGGAGATGGCAATGGGGAATATGAAAAATGGGAAGAGCCCAGGATGTGATGGGCTGCCGGTGGAGACAATGCGATGCGAGGAGGTCATGCGATGGATGTTGAAGATGTTTAATGATTTCTGGAGAGTGGAGAGAGTACCTGCGGAGTGGGGCAGGGCGATAGTATGCCCGGTGTTCAAAAAGGGAGATAGGGGCGACTGTTCCAATTATAGGGGCATATCGTTGCTGCCGCATGCCATGAAGTTATATGAAAGGATATTGGAGAAAAGGCTCAGGACGGGAGTCGAGGACAAGCTGAATGAAGCGCAGTATGGATTCAGGCCCGGACGAGGAACAGCGGATCTGATATTTTCTCTGAAGATGATGATAGAGAAGAGCTGGGAGTGGGATAAGGAAATGTATGTGGCTTTTGTGGATTTAGAGAAGGCATTTGACAGTGTACCTAGGGTAAAACTTTGGGAGACACTCGAGGATCGCTACTATCAGATAGAACCCAAGTTGATTAGAGTGATAAGGGGACTTTACACAGTAAGTGAAAGTGCCGTCAGGACAGCGTATGGGATAGGACAGTGGTTTGGAGTGAAGACAGGTGTTAGACAGGGAGGAGTGTTGTCACCATTGTTGTTTATCCTGTATATATATGGACAAGTGTATGCGAGAGATTGGGGTAGAGGAGGAGGAGGAGATTGTTGTAATGGTGTATGCGGACGATCAGGGCTGCGGAGCCGGAGCCGGAGCCGGGAGCCGGAGCCGCGGAGCCGCAAGGTTTTGGATGGAGCGGAGCCGGAGCCGAGGCGAAACTTTTGAGGGTACTGGAGCCGAGAGCCTGAGCCGGAGGCGAAATTTTGGGATCTAGCCGGAGCCGTAGTCGAGGCGAATATTTTAGGGGACCTGGAGAGCAGGACCGGAGTCGACCGCAAAAAAGCAGCCTGCTCCGGCTCCGGGCAAATACAAAATAAGTAATTATAATTTTAGACTACAGGTGTTATATATAATATATATAATATATAGAAATATATAATATATATATATATAATAGTATAATATATATATATATATATATATATATATATATATATATATACTATAATATATATAATATATATTAATATATAGAATATATATATATATATATATATATATATATATTTTTTTTCCAGAAATTTTATTAGTTAATTTATTATCAATAATAAAAAAGGTTTGGTACTTCTATAGATAACTTTAATTAATTGTTTAAATTTAATATCCTTAGAAAAATTATGTCAGCTAAACCAAAATCGAAACACCGCATGTATTTAATATATTACTCACTCTGATTGAAAAAACTTCATTGTCAATATGAAATAGTAACACAGTTGATGGAAACAGTCAGTTCGTCATGCAACAAAAAGAGTCTACCTAAACTACCAGTATTCATGGTGTCACAATACATTATTGATCCTTTAATTAATGCCGACATTTTAAAACTCTATCATCCAGACATTGCTGCAATTGTTAAAAAGAAAGGTGGAAGCTAACGGTAATCAGGAGAAACCTTTAATTTCAAAAACTGAGACTAAAGTGGAAACTTTTTCAGTTGCAATAAACTTGTTCTGTCTATGTTAAGTGAAAGAATTCAAAATTACAATTGATTATAATGGTGTAAGATAGTGACCCATTAGTTTTCTTTGCATGACCAGGATTTAAAAGCTTCTGTGGAGACATGGCTTAGAAACTGAAGTCCCTTTAGACTGGAAAAATATTTGTAAAATAGTTCTAGAAGAAAAAATAAACAAAAAATAAGCTTAAAAATTGCATAAAGGGACGCTTTGTGCATTTAAAAATGGATACTTACACATGGGCAAAGCTAAATTATTTTGTCAATAATATTATATGTGTGGACGAAGATTAAAACACTATTTTTAAAACGTTAGCAGTAAAAAGAAAAAATACTTAATATGTTTCAACGAATAATTCAAGAATTTGTTACTGACATTCTTAAAAGAATTCGAAATAACAAGAGACAATTAATTATCTTAGTTACGGATAACGCAATCAAACATGATCAATACGATTGAGAAAATAAAAAAAGGCAATGAGGGAGAATAGAATTGAGTAAATGTTGATTAACTGAATTTTATGAATGTCAAACGAAGAGAAAATAATAAGTTGTTTCTCAGAATTTGAATTGATAAAGAACTATGAAAATGACTATGTTCCGGAAAACTTTAAACATGCACACATGAATGTGAGTTCATACTTTACAGGTATTAGTGCCCGATGGTCTCCACAATACTCATAGAGCAAATCTTATAAGCAGGGCGAGACAAATAGCAAAAGCAGCACGTACCCCAAAATTAATGGAAGTTCTAAAGAATCAAGCTGCAAAAGTGGCAATCTTAGGTCAAGAGACAAGATGGGGAAGTACATGTCTTATGCTCTAAAGGCTTCTGCAACTAAAAGATTATAGTAGTAGTATGATGGTTGCCGGTACTGGAAAAGTGGCAATCTTAGGTCAAGAGACAAGATGGGGAAGTACATGTCTTATGCTCTAAAGTCTAAAGGCTTCTGCAACTAAAAGATTATAGTAGTAGTATGATGGCTGCCGGTACTTCTGAACTTTCTCTCTCCGACAGTCAGTGGGAACAAATCGAAACACTCAAAGAATTATTAAAACACCCATACTTTACAACAAAAAATATTCAATCAGAAGACTTGACTGCAGGAAAATTTTATAGAGAACGGATTTTAGCAAACACAAATTAAATTCCATGAAAAGCAAGGAAAGAATGCTAACTGGAAATTTAAAAAATATTTTGTCGACGAATCTTTGTTTGAATCTTCCAGAACTGGAAGATCTGATATTTAATGGCTAGGAGTGCTTCTTTGCTGAAAACTGCTAGGACAAATGAATTAAACCTATCGAACAGAAAATCAGCAGGCCGGGGCCGGGAGTCAGATAGTTCAGCAGTTTCAGAAATCCTCCCGTGTAGAAATTTTGTCAGATGAAATGAAGAAGTCACATTGCCAGATAATGGAAAATCGAGCATGCAGAGAAAGCGATTGTGAAAAAACTAAAAAAGACAGTCTCTACTAGTAAAAGAATCAACAATATCTTTAGAAAAATATAAGTTGGGGGTAGAATTCCAGAAGGTGTCGGGAGGTGTTAGGATGGGGAGGATAATGTGAAAATCGACCGAAATCAAGAGTATGGGGGTGGGGTTATCAGTTTAAAAGGCAATCAACTGCGTATCCTAAAAATTTGGCAAGATGCCGCTTGCACCAATTACAGCTTTGCCTCCTATTCAAGTGAATGTTGAAGAGCTTATTTTCTACTTTAAAATAATAAAAACGGATCTAAGGACATCGTTAAAGGAAGATTTTATTGATGGTTTTATTTTTAAAAACAATTGTTTTGAATAAATTTATATTACATATGGTCTTGCTGTTCAAAGAGAAATTATTTTAAAAGTTAGAAGAAAGTGAATATATATATATATATATATGATATATATATAATATATATTAATATATATATATAATTATCATATATATATTATATATATACACAAATATATATAGTTATATATATATATATATATAGTATAATATTATATATATATATATATATATATATATTAAATATATACTATATATATAATATATATAATATATATATATATAAATATTATATATATAATATATTTATATATACATATATATTATATATATATATATATATATATATTATATATATATATATATTAATATATAATATATATATATTATATTATATATATATATATATATACATATATATATTATATATATATATATATATATATATATATAATATATAATAATATATATAATATATATATATATAATATATATATAAATATATATATTTATATATCTATTATATATATATATATATATAATATATTATATATATTATATATATATTATATATATATATATGATATATATATATATATAATATTATATTAGGGAGTATATATATATCACATATAAAATCTGTTTGAAGAAAGTTGTATATATGTTAGGCTCATTAGTTCAACGAGAATTATTTTAAAACTTTAGGATTTAATCTAAAATATGATTTTTATTCTTTTTAGAAAAAAAAAATTATAAAATTATATTACGTAACTTTACAGGCAGTTCATCGTTCAAAGAGGAATTATATTTTTAAAATTTAGAAAGAAAGTGAAAGCATTCCTTTCTGTATTTCTTAAAAATGCTTATTTTCTATAAATATTGTCTAAGTTAAATCTAAGGTTAATAAAGTGTCTTAACAAAACAGTTAATTTCATCATACCCTCAAAATTTTGTATCAGAATTAATGATTTCATGACTGTAAATGGAGAAGGAATTATATATAACAAGGGGTCGGAGCCGGAGCCGGAGCCGGAGTCGGAGCCGAACAATTTTAAAATGCCGGCAGCCGGTAGCCGGAGTCGAGCCGAGTAATTTTAATAATGCGTGAGCCGGACCGAGTCGGAGTCGGGTAATTTTAAAAATGGCTTGAGCCGGAGTTGTTCATCCTGTATATGGACAAGTGTATGCGAGAGATTGGTGTAGAGGAGGAGGAGATTGTTGTAATGGCGTATGCAGACGATATTGCTCTGGTTGCAAGAGACAGGGAGACGTTACAGAGAGTACTGATCAGATGGGAGGAGGTGCTGCGACGGAGGGGATTGAGATGAATATGAGAAAGACTGAAGTAATGAAGATAGCTAGGGAAGGAGAGAACTTAAGAATAGAGATCGGTGGGGAAAGAATAAAAGATGCGAGGAACTTTAAGTATTTGGGAGTTACGGTAAACAGCAGTGGAATGATGGAGGGTGAAATAGAGGAA
>JABUQX010075141.1:0-64547 GCA_015478945.1 Trachelipus rathkii | reverse complement strand
TAATATGAAAATCGAAACAAAACTTTTACAAGCTTCATATCACCTATAAAATTTGGAGTAGATTAATCCCTTTTGACTTTGAGATATTGTAATAGTTCTGGGTATATCACACATGTCACGTGTTCGTGATTGTTATACTATAACCTGTAAACACATCACTGTGGCTATACAGTAGATGTAACGGATATTCATTAATACATATATTTGATTAAAGAATATATGAAAATTTATTTCGAATGTTTTTCAATACATTATTTTAACCAATATATTAATACATACTATATAATATTATATATAAATATATTATATATATAATATATATAATAATAATTTAATGAGTCATATATGATATATATATATACTTATATAATAATATATATTATTATATATATAATGTTATATGTATTATATATACTATATATTAACGTATATTAGCACTTCGCTCCCTCCTACGATGAACTGGTGCGATCTAAGATTACGGTGCCACCATTAGCGAGGCCAGAGGCTCCGATATATCCAGTCAGAGAGCTTATCGAAGTTACGTCTGATATCCGTCAGGTCCGAGCAGCTCTTAGTAAGAGGATTTGGTGATTTTTTAAAGAAAAAAATCAATTTTTTGATTATTTATTCGATTTTTTCAGACTCGACGAGAAGTATAATTTGTAATACAAACTTTTTTTTTTCCAATATACGTATATTTTTTAAGATGATTTATTCCAGGGACGTGCCCTCTGGGTATTCATTGCATACCCTACAATAAGAAAATGAATTATTATTTATATTTTTTAATATTAAACATTTAATCCATAAATTCAATTTCTTACAGAGCTGTTATCGAAATTTAATACAATTTCATTTTCCCTGTAAAAAGGGCAAATATTTTTGTGCTTCTCCGCTGTTTATGGCTTCCTATATTGAACTTGGTTAAATGGACGATACACCGCCGAGCTTTCATTTTAATTATTATTAAAACTCAGTGTGCCTAAAGGCATCGAATTCTGTCTTTTGACTCACAAATCCCCAGATCCAGTGTTCGGACATGATGATCGAAGTAGGATCTCTCAATCTCTTCTCTCTCTCTCATCGTCTCTCTCTCGTCTCTTCTCTCTCTCTCTCTCTCTCCATCTACTCTCTCTCTCTCTCTCTCTCTCTCTCTCTCACATATATATAATATAGTAATATATAAAATTATATATATATAGTATATATATATATATATATATATATAAATTATAATTATATAATATATTAATATATAATATATAAACTATATAAGTATATATATATTATATATATTATATATATATATATATATATATATTTAGTATATATAATATATATACTATAATATAGTACTATATATTATATATATATATATAATATTATATATATATATATATATATATAATAACTATATATAATTATTATATATATATATATATATATACTAAATTATATATTATATATATAATATAATACTATATATTAATATATTAAATAGAGAGAGAGAAGAGAGAGACAGTACAGTAAGAAGACGCAGTATCCAATTCCAGGAGTCCGGTCAACCATAAAAATTAAGAATTAAGAAATAATTTTAATAATAATTAATTGAATAGTAATTTATTTAAATTAAGAAGCCACATGGCCTACCCAGACTGTCCCATTCAACCAATAAAATAATAATAAGAAGCCGCATTGGCCCGTCTAAAATGTCCCAGATAATAATAATAATCTAATAAAGAAAAATATTTAAGAAATAAGAAGCCGTATGGGCCTACTAGACTGTCCCAGTCAACCCAATAATAATAAATTAAAAGCTCATTAATAGCTCTCTAGATTGTCCCAGTCACCCCATAATAAATAAGGAATAATACTTAAGAAGCCGCATTGTCCTATTTAGACTGGCCCAGTCAGCCAATAAAATTTAATATGGGCCTATCTAAACTGTCCCAGTCAACCAACATTAATTAATTAATTAAAAATAATAATTTAAGAAGCCGCACAATGTCCTGTTATTCAGAGAAAGATCAAAGTAAATCTAGTTAACTAAAGAATCAAACCCCTCTAGAATATTCCAGTCAACCCATAAAAATAAAGAATATACTTAGGAAGAGCATGGGCCTATCTAGGAACAGCTAAACGCCTATTCTTATCGTCAAAAAGCCAAAAATCTCCCTCCTCGTTGCATTACGTTTCACCCTCTCCAGCATATCTATGTCTTTCTTTATAATAAGGGTGCTATTGTAGACAATATCAAATACTGGCCAAATCTATTATACGACATTATACAAACAATTTAGGCCTATATAAAGTATCCATTTTCAAATGATATAATTAGTCCGCCCTAGTTCTGGGTTCAGAATCTTAAAATGAGGCCTATAGTCTGACACCAATGAAACAGCAACATGAATAAACTAGCGGACTTACGTTTACAATGCCATAAGTTGCATTGAAATTGAAAAAATATATATTAATTAAAGCCTTATAATGGATATAGGAATATTAATTCCATCCAAGGTCATTTTTATTTGAAGTTAAATACCCTAAATATAAAAAAAATAACATATGTAATAAAACGAAAAATTAAAATAAAAAAATCCAAATTGAATTAAGTTAAAAAAATCAGTTGATTTTTTCATTGATTTTTTTCTTGCATCCGTGTGTAGTGATGTCTCTGATGTCGTCATTGGTTAAGGGAGTGACAATCTTTGAACAGGGGAGAGAGGGAGCATTATAAAATCTAATATATATTTCTGAAGAAGGGGATGGTGCCCTGAGCGTCGCTTCATATCAGCACTTTGTTGATGGTTCAGAGTTATGTTCCTTGGGCATATTTCGGTTAGACGTGCTAGGAGTCATGGTGGTGTTGGGGTATTCAGAGAATCCTCTCTGTACTAACTGTGTGTGTGAAGTGTTTGATAATAAGTGTCTGGCATGACGGACGAGAGAAGCATTGTCGTATTGTTAGAATAGTAGCCTATAAAGCTGGTGTGATTTTCCTTTGTTGGTGTAGGTGGTCTGTTGATGATCTGCTGTAAAACTGCGTAAGCCATACATATCAGATGTGCCCTTTATAGGGAATTTTGGTTTTGTGTAAATGGTTGATGGTGTGGATGGGAGTAGTGTTTTTATTCTAAGAGCATGTTTTGAACGTTCCAAAGTTATGGGATGTGGTCTGACTATTACGGGCGACCACCCATGCGAGTGAGCAATAAGTTCAAGACTGGGACGAAGGTATGCCTGTATTCCAATAGTGAGGACTCTTTGTGTTGACCAAAAATTGTTCCAGTTACTGTTTTTATTGCATTTATTTTAAAATGGCTCTGAGGTGATTTGGTCTATGTGAGGGGGGGGGGGTGAAAGTCATGTTTGTATCAAAAGTTTGACCTAGGATGGTGGGTTGTTATTGAGAGGGACTCTGAGAGGTGAGAAGGAAGTTGTTGGATGGATATTTGATCTCTTCTGTCAGAGTGTGAGCAGTGTGATGGAAATTTTTGCGAGAGAGGCAAGTCATTCATTCGCTGATAAGCCACTAATTTCAGTTGGTGTATGTTTGCGTTAGTTCACGGCCTACTGTATTCATAGATAGGACTTTTAAGCTACGATGTTGACTAGGTCATCTGTCCATACTACTGATTTTTTAAGAAGGGGAGGTGGGTTGTGGAAGATCGTGCATAAAAAGATTTGAAGAAAAGCTTGTTGGTGATAGAGTGGCACCTAGGGGACTCCTTATATAACCTTATGGCGGAAGTGTGGCCCTTGTAATTAGTCTCTCGCCGGTGCGAACGAATAGGAAATTATTTATATTTCTTTCATGCATAGGTTATTCTGTGATAAGATTTGTATATTAAGAGGACAACGGAAAGTGAAAAGCTGTATCAAATGTTTTGTCACATTTATTCGCTACTAGATAAGAGTGTTCGGGATCGCGTGCTAGTTTTAGTTACAGAAGCCCGTAGAGACAATGTTTTGGGAAGTCTCAGCTCGTCCCGAATGAAGGGACTCTGACACTCTAACACCACACCCGGCTTGGTTAGAAAGATCGGATATAAAACGCTCGATTCGGCAGGATACTCACCTGTATGCAATCAGTCAAACGACGGTAGAGGCAATGAGTGGGACAGTCCACGTGACCCTATGTCCATCTCATCCACTTCCTTTAGACTACCCAGTGAGGCAAGGATCCGGCCCTAGCCCCGTGATATCCGCGGCCTCGGCGAATACCTTCCTTACGATCCATGCTGCCCAACTAAACTCTTACAGGCCGCGCCCGCTCAATCCCGAAAATGCGATCGGGCTCAGCCCGAAGCTTAGCGCCATGGCCGGTCCACTTTTGAGCTCCCTAGTGTTAGTGGTAGTGAACCCTCAACGCCGCTCGGGTCACATAGCCTGAAACGAGACTACCGATAGGGGACTTCCGAGGCGTGTTTGATATAATTCGTGAGTTGAGCTTACCTGTAAGAGTGACGCGTCAGAGTGATACTTCCTCAGAGCCCCCCGTTTCTTACCCAGCAGAATAAGGTGAGCGGCGGAGTGGATAGACTGGGAACGGTTTCGTCCACGCTCAGACAGTACGCAACTCGACCATGACACCCCTCGGAAAGCGAGACCTCGGTATATCGTTCTACCTCACATAACCGTTTTTCTCCGCTCATGTTGCCGTGGCATCCCTGGACCGGCTTCTGCCTGCAGAGGCGTTCAGGCATTAAGTGCCGACGGCACGTAGCTTCGCACGCAATGCTTATTCAGCCAAGTGTCGTGCCACCAGAGTCCGTCCCCCTCTGTCCTCTCTTACTGAGCGGGGCTACCATCGCCACGCCGGGTTTATGGGACACAGGTAGGGTGTAATAAAATCTTAAACCTGTCTCGCGCACGTCTAAACCCAGCTCACCGTTCCCGTTAGCGGTGAACAAATCCGGACAACTTGGCGTGTTCTGCCAGCAATGATAGGAAGGAGCACATCGAAAGGATCAGTAGAAAGTCGACGTGCTCGCTATGAAACGCTTGGCCGCCCACAAGCCCATTTATCCTGTGGGTAACTTTTCTGACACCTCTTGCTCAAAACTCTAGAGAGTCAAAAGGAATAAGGATCGAGAGGCCCCGCTTTCACGGTCCGTATTCGTACTGAAAATCCCCGAGATCGAGCCAGGAGTGAGACCCTTTTGCTGGCTACGCGATGGCTTTCTGTCTCTCGTCTGAGCTGGCCTTGGACACCTGCCGTTATCTTTTTGACAGATGTAACCGGCCCAGTCAACATTGACATCGTGTCCCTCCTCACGACCGTGCCGAAAAAAGGCGAAACGGAGACACATTTTCGACGGCGGAATGACTCTCGCACCTTCCCAGGACACCGTCTCGCGCTACTTTCAAACAATTTCAATACCCGAACACGCAACCGCGAAGCAGCGCAGCTCAGTCCTGAAACTTTACTGGAGCCGCATACACCTGACTGCGGAAACGGACGGGAGAAAAATAAGAGAGTTAGGCTCGCAGCGGAAATCGCTGAATCTGAATATCGATTGACGGTAAGAGACTCCTAGGAATGGAAGATACCGACACCACGCGAATCGAAACAACGGCCATGCGCGCTTCGACACTTCCGCTTTTCTCGAGATTAGCACGCGTGCCCGACGCGCCACCCTCCAAATAGGAGCCAAATTTATACCTGGACCCCTCAATCAAGGGAAAGGAGGCTGAATAGGAAGGGCGGCCTAAGCACGCTTTCCCGCGCATAATCGAGTTTATTGGAGAAAAACGATGAATAGTGGTATTTCATGCGGCAAGGAAACCCTCCGAGGAAGAGTTCGGTATAGGGATGGATAGAGACGGATCCGGAGGGAAAGAGGACGGACTAGCACGCCGTCAAACCCCCGTCCGCCGCCTCTACACTCAACATATGCCATCTCCAGCCGGAGAGTAAACCCGAGTCTTCCCAAAACTTATTCTACACCTCTCATGTCTCTCCACAATGTCAAACTAGAGACAAGCTCAACAGGGTCTTCGTTTTCCCCGCTGTGAGGTCTCGTCAGCGCTGACCCGTCCCCTTGCCATGCTGTGGTTCACGGCTAGACGGTGTGTAGTTAGGACGAGTTATGTAAATTCTCGTTATTTTATCCCATCTATGCGCGCGTTTCACTAATTAGATGTACGAGAGCATTTGAGCTACCTTAAGAAGAGTCAATAGTTTACTCCCGCCGTTACCCCGCGCTTCATTCCTGAACTGCCTATTTCTTCACTTTGACAGTCAGAGCAACTGTGGCAGTTACAATCACAGAGGTTCGTCTTCAACACTGGTTTGGAGAGCCATCGCGATTGCCTGTTGTCTTTAATTACGACAGTCGGATTCCCTGTCCTTGGCCAGTTCTTGAGATTGTAGAGACGTCTATCTGTAGGCCAACGGCGAGGACGGATGGAAGACCAAAGCTGGAAAGAGAGGGAATCGAAAGAGGCCGCATTGCTGCGATCTCCCCCTTTTGAAAAACCAACCAGCAGTCGCCGACAGCAGCGCGGCAGAGGTAAGAAAGATCTGCCTGGCCTGAGCCGCTCGTTCTTGACGAACCAACTCTCTGTCTCTATCACAGTCGCAGCCTCGTCCCTCCACGGAGGGTATTGTAATCTATTGGTGTTTGTGTGGAGGATTATTGCCTTAATTTACGGATACGGACGCGTCCGTTGCGGCATCGGAAACTAACCGCAATGGAGTCCTTATCCAGACCGAACGGCCGCCGAGCCCCGCCCGAGCCGCTTCCGAAGACAGGCCCGACTGGCCCGCCCTCCAGAGCAATCCTTCTCCCCGAAGCTTACGGATTCGAGTTTGCCGACTTCCCTTCCCTACGTTCGACTAGCGACAAGAACTGCGAACCTCGGGAGATTGATCGGTTCTGGTGGTACGGACCAGTTAATGTAGGCGCGAGATTTGATGAACTCGTATTAAGTAATTGACTAGATGCACTCACTCCTTTCCACCAACAGTGGTATTCTAAGGGAGGACCAGGCAATGCGGCACGCGGGGACGCGCCAAACAAAGCGACGCTTCTTACGGACGTACCATGGCTATGTGGCATAAGTACCTTCTGTCGTCCTAGTTATCTCCTGGTGTTAGTGAATCGAATTCCAGGGACCGCGGCGCCTTATGAAGAAAACTAGAGCAAGACTCCCCACTGGGACGCACCAGTGGCTGTAGGGCAACTATCTCCGCGGTTACAAGTGAAGATCGAAGCGTGTCAACGTCCACAGAATATAATATATCTTCCCGCCGGCCTAGTTCCAGGAAATATTGGACCGGAACCCCTCTCGAGCACCAGCGCAATCGAAGAACTTCTGAAGAGAGATGATATATCCTGAAGAAAGCAGCAGTGCATTTACTACATCCAGAATGTACTAAAAGTTGCTCGACAGAGCGTCGCTACCCGCATATAAAATTATGGTCGAGCTGATACAAGTTTATCACCACTCACGAGAGTACACGAGCTCGGAGAGTCTGAAGTTCGAAACGTTAGGTTGAACGGACCCGGAGATAAACGGGGAAATTTCCCCGGGTAGTATCGATGGTTACGACCGACGTTTCAGGCAGCGAGCGCCGTAGAGCGAAGGTCAGTGCTCACAATCGCTGGTACTCGCCAACGCTAGCGACTCTCCTTGTCCGGCCCGCCGCTCACGTTCAACATTGTATTGGTGTCCTCAGTTCTCTCCATTGCCGATGCCACCTGTCGCGGTGGGTCTTAGGCCTGAAAACCACGCCATAGAATTCAACTATGCGTATCCACCGAGTTAAGAGCAGCAAAACGCCACTGCATACGCACAGCAGTTTAGAAGACTAGTGCCGCCGAGGTATTTGGCGCCACGTATTGAGCGCGGTAGACTCCACTCGCAGCCTATTACCTATACCTCTCGGCTCCTCGTGCGTACTCTCGGCGTCTCGCGCCACGCTGACTAATTACATGTTAGTTAGTTGCTCGATGTATATAAGCCTGCTGTTGCTCTTGTGAATCGTGCCTGGCGTGCTGTGTCCTACTGTCCTACTCCTCACGCTGCGAACCTGACAGAAACATGATAGACCTATTCAGAGAAGAGAGGAGCTGAAGATAGAAAGACGTAGGCCGCGCCGCATAATGTCTCTACGCATCAGTGACGCGACGTACCAGCGAGTTCTAGTTTGACTGATCAGAACCTTAACACTTCCGCTGCTGCGTTCTTTCACAACGCACGGCCGACCACCTCAAGCTGATTGGTCTTCCAAGACATGTACTGTGCCCTGCCCATGAGCCTTGCCCACACACGATAGCACTGGCGTATACAAACAGCACAAAGATCAAGGAAAACAGAGAAAACAAGTATGAAGTAAACACCTGTTCGAGATGCGAAGGACTGCGGTAATCCCTTTCAAGGAGGATCGCGAGGCCAGGTGCCGATTATAGGCCAACCGCTGCAATTTATCTCGCTGACTCTCGCGCTGTGCGAGCCTACCTCAAAGTGTTAATGTTTTTCTCGTCTCCTAGAGCTGGGTCTTGCCCTCCGCCTCTTGGTCGCTCCCCCGATGATATAAACCAACCCGATATGGGTGCGGAGCACACAAGCGGGTGAACATCACTACAGCAACCTGTGGTGCCGGTCGGCATTCAACTGGCACAATCCCTGCTCTGTCTACCACTCACAATTATAGCGTTAAGCCGTACGGCTAAAGGACCGTACTACCTCGTACGGAAACGCAGTTGACGAGGAACCCTTCCCCGCAACAGGCCTTCGAGGTGTCCCATCCTATTTAGCTTGCTACACCAGCCAGATGATCTCTAGCAGCCGGATTGGCGGCTTCCACTCCGGCTTACGCCCCATTAGCATTCGTTGGCGCCACCCGTCAGCCTTACACACGTCGTCTAGAGGACTTCGAGACCCTATCCATCCCTGACATTTACCGGACTCGATCCCTAACTCCTCGTAGAAGGAGAAAGGGAAGGAGCCGTTTACTACCTGCGATAGCGGTCGAGTATCGGGGGAACCTGCTTTATAGGCGCCATCCATTTTCAGGGCTAGTTCAAGCTTCGGCAGGTAGTTGTTACACACCCCTCCTTAGGATGTCCGACTTCCATGTGCAACACCGAACCTGGCTGTCTTTGAGCGACGCAACGCCGTTCATTGGTTCTACATGAGCCGGTACTTAGGCCCCTTAACTCGACTTTTGGTATCATTGCCCAACAGCGCCGTTCGCTTACCAAAAAAGGCCCACTAAGTACTCGGATTCGACAAAGAGGCTTCACAATGAAGAAAGAACCCTTTTCTTCACCCGTTTAGGAGTTTTGAGTAAATGGGCTTTGAGGAAATTTTCATCCCAAGGACCCCTAATCATTCTCTTTACCGGATGAAACACTCTCAATGCGCGAAACGAGCACCAGCTATCCTGAGGAAAACTTCGGAGGGAACCAGCTACTAGATGGTTCGATTCGGAATTGGTGACTTCGCCCTATGTGCGCACTCTATGCAACGATCGATTTGCACGTCAGAATCGCTGCGGAACCTCCACCAGGGTTTCCCCTGGCTTCATCCTGTGAGGCATAGATCACCATCGTCGGGTCTCCAGAATATTGCGCTGCGGATAGAGTCCAGATCTACTCGAATCTTACACAAGCCTGCGTATGAACGCAGGTACCACTACGTGGCCCCCGTCCCCCGAAGAACAAGACAAAAAACTACAGGATGTCATAAAATTGTATTGGAAACGGGTGAAGCAAGCTTATGTTCGCGTTTAGGCATTAAAACAGCGCAGACACGGGAGCGGCCAGGTTTTTCAGCGGGGCCCCGGTGGGCTTGCTGCCGGTTTCCAACAATTATCAGGCGTGGTTTTAATTTCGGCGGGAGGAACCAGAGGGCGAAAACCCACTCACCGCCGAAACGTAACCGTGAGAGCGGACACCGGCGACCTGGAGGAAAATACCTACGCCACCGCACCCCGAAACGGATCAGCCCTATGAAAGGATCACTTTCGTTTCGTCTTGGGGTTTAGACAGCCCTTTTGAGCGTTGAGCGCTATTCTTAGAACTTCATTGTCCGGTTTCAGACGGGACGAGTAAAGCATAGTCGCAAACTTACACCGTCCGTCGGCGCGCTAGCGAGAAATAGCGGGGCACGACTTCGGCCTCCTACAGGGGCGGGCATGGAGTGTGAGAGACGTATACCCCCAGTTCAAGTAGGCACACATTTACAACAATAAACCGTCCGAGAGGCACGTCGCGAGAGGCAACGGGCGGCCCCGCCAACGACTCGAGAACCCGGCGGCCGTCTTCAAACCGGCAAAGCGGTTTGCTGCCTATTCCGGGAACGAGAATTAGCGGTTTCCCGAGGACCCCCGTGTTCAATCGGACACCTCTTCGAACGGCGCCGGGCCCTACTTCTGGCCAGACAGTGCATCCCCCTTCGGCGGCTCGCTGCCTTGAAAAACGTTCGTGCGACCATCGGAAACTCCGGGGAAATCCCCGAAAAGAATCTCCGGGATTCCGTTCAACTAAACGTTTTTACGACCAGACGCTGGCGTTAACGCTCCGGGTGAATTGAAGCGACCATTTCGGGTACAGACCTCATCGCTGTTAGACTCGTCGGGTAGTTTCACGCTCTCTTTTAACTCTCTCTTTCAAAAGTTCTTTTCAACTTTCCCTCCTGCAGCACGACTAAAAGGTACTGTTCTCTATCGTCTCGTGGGATATTTAGCGTTTAGATGGGAGTTTTACCAACCTGCTTTAAAGGGCTGTTCATTTTCAAGCAACCCGACTCTCGAGAGCACGACGTGAAAACTCGAGCACGACCCTACGGGGCTAGATCACGCCTTCTATATAGGCCAAGCGTAGACGATTGCAATCGACAACACTTCGGGTCCGATCGCTTCCACACGTTACTCCATACGCTGTGCATCGCTTCACAGGAAACGCTTTGCGTGCCCAGCAGCTACAGCCGCTCGAAGCTTCCGTCCCTTATTCAGTCGCCACGTTACTAAGGAATCCCTTTTGGTTTCTTTTCGCCTGCGTAACTTAATATGCTTAAGTTTATGAACGAGTACTCTCTCCTGATAGCATATAGGCGTTCGGTTTAGCCACAATTCGTAATTCCAGAGGATTGGCAGAGACAAGAACGGCACGTCGCTGCCGCCGCTTACTGTCAGGGCTCGGCTGACTACTAATTACTGTAAGATGATATACCTCTTTATAATTGATCTTCCTGCGTTAGCTTGCTTCAGGGTGACGCCATCCACGATCACAGCAGATTATACCGGCCACATTAAAAAGTGCAGCAAAGGAATAAATTTTCCCTATCACCACTCGGTTAGCGACGTATTCCCCTGCTGCCTATTAGCATGCTGGCTGCTTTTGCAATGATGAGGGTTGCATAGTACGGTGATTTTCGTTAGGTTAATTTCCTGCGTTAGCGTTTCTCTATCAGGTGACGCTCCACCCCTCATTAAACACGAATTAACCAACCGACCACGAAGAAGCAACTCAAAATATTTCATTTGCACGCATCAAGCAGGCTAGCCAATTAGCAGCAGCGTACTAAACAGCAGACTCTGAATAATACAACAGTCGTTGCAACTAAACTTATCCACCATAAAGTAATATAAGTTTAACTCTCTGTGCCTCATGGACTAACGCGAAAAGGCTCTCGATATTGCGCATATTATACGGACGAGCGACAAATAAGCGTGACACTTGGGTTTTCCTCTTCGAATTCTTGAACAGGCTCGGAGAAAGGAGAAACGGAACGGAGACGCACGCGAGAGAACAGACAAAACACAAACGTTCTCATGCTCTAGGATTAGCTATACTACTGCGGGTCTCCCATCACGGCAAACCCACAAATGCTTAATGCGCTAAATACCACAAAAATCAAACCTTCCTCTTAATTTCTCCAGCGGTTTGTCATGAGAGCGTCGCGCAAATTTTCCTTCCTCTTCCCCCCTCCTTCTATCTCTCTTTCTTCTTTTCAAGGACTGCTGCCGGGCCGGCAACACAGCGCACGACAGACCGAACTATTCGAGATGTCACCACGCAGACTCCTCTGTTTAAGCCCCTCAAAACTACCTGTTTCGAGAAGAGAGTGAGCACTCGGACGGCTATACTTGATACAAATTTTTTATTAGCTGCTATGCAGCAAGCCACTATGCGCCCCTATTTGCGTATTGTCGAAAGGAGAACAACAATCGGAAGCGACTTTGGCATACTACGGCGCTAACACAATACACGGCAATATGTTTCGCCACCACCCTCTTTTCAAGAAGCGGTAAGTGGGAAAACGCCTTAGATTGTAGTAAACGCCGCCGCACCCGATTCGTGGCATCCCTTTCGAATAGCGAATACACAGTAAGGCAATACAAGCAGGCAGCTACAGTAATAGCATCACGGCATTCCTTTAAAACTATCGAAATGGGTCTCTTCAATAATCAACCAAAGGAGCGAAAGATAAAGTCTAATGGTGATGGACCCATTGCGGTTTCATATACGGTTACGCACGGTCCAAACAACAGCAGCCCGTCCGAGAGAAGAGAAGAAGAAATAAGGAAAAGAGGAATAGGAAAATTGCAAAGCAATGTTTGCGTCGAATTCGCTCTCACTTTTTAGTAAATAAAGAGTGAGAGTAAAAGTTCACAAGGGCACCAGCGCAACGCACAAAAGCGTACCAACAGCAGTAACAGCAATAATCCTCTTTTTTTTTTCCGAAGATGAGACGTTTATTCAATGCGTTCCACCCACGCGCACTCGTCACGAAACCCTTCCGCGAAAAGGAAACTCGTGTCGCGAGCATTCCTTCTGTACCCACGCTCTAAACCCGTATTTACTCAACCCAAACCTACCGGCTAGTCACTAACTTGAAATCCGTATAAAGCTGGCCAGGCAGTTAATAGTAAAACAAGCTAGAAAGCAGCAACCATTTGCAACCTTGAGCAACCCAATCCATTGTCCAAACGATAAGCAGAGTTAGTGGCAAGTCTGGTATTAGAGAGAACGCTGAGCAACTCATTCACTGAACTTTGCTGCTTGCTACAACCACCTAAACCAGGATTTACGGAGACGGAAGCTACAGGCAACAGTCGAAACTCATTGTCCCAAACGAAGCAGAGTTATTGCTAAGTATCTAGAGGAGAGACGACTGCAACATCGGAAGCCACAAAATCACCCCCCCTACTTAATACTATAAGCAACATTATCAGCTAGGCTAGCGAGGCAAAACAGACCACTACATCTCACAGCTGCAGGGCTTTAGAGTCGCTTTCAACATTTCCAAACCGCATTCGATGGATTGAGAGGTTCTAGGAGAGGTTGAAAACGACTGGCCTGATGATAGTTGACTGAATGAACGCGCTTTACTTAGCTTAGCTAGTGAGAGTGAAGCGGCCAAATGAAAATACCCATTTCAAACGAGCAGAGTTATTGCAAGTTCTGTGGTAGAGGGAGTTTTCGCAGTCGTGAGCAGCTCGTGTCAGCAGCGTAAGAAACGACCAGGGAGCAGGTCGAAATTAAGCCAGCCGTAAGAATTTCCCAAACGAGACAGGAGTATGCAAGTTCAGTAGAGGAAGCAATCGACGACGGCACGGACGGATATCTGTCTGCGGACGCTCCCGCTTGCTGTAAACAGTATCCCCTTACCGTGTTCCAACTTTCGCGACCAAGCTTCTTATAATTGGGTCGTATAATAGGAACTATCCGCAAGCATCGGCTGAGAAAACGAGAAGAGCGCGTGCGAAGCGACTTGGAATCAGAGTTTTTTCATGAATTTCACAAGTGAGCTACCAATCGCGATCGTCATGTCGCGGACGAGCTTTATTATCTTTTTATTTTAACCTTGCGAGGAAAGTGTAGTAAAAATAAAATGCGGTTTCTTCTCTTACCCTCGAAGCCGCTTACGTACTAAGACGGACGCTAAGGCTATGAGGCACATCCGCGCATCCGGCCGCCCCGCGAACGTCCAAGCGACTCGAATATGCAATAGCGAAAATCTTTTCCCTACAGAGACCGTAACAGGGAGCAGTTGAGTTGAAGACAAGTGCCAGGCGATCATTCGAGAACGTCAGAAAAAATTTAAGTAGATAAATTATATATTCCTGGGTTGATAAATGCGCAGGAGTTCGATATATTTTACGTTTGAGAAGGGACCGCTTATAAGCACACAGGCTCGCGGACAACCAATTTGTGTAAAACATTCCCCACGGCGGGAGTTTTATATATAGGGGGTTTCTTCCTCTGCGTTATAGCTAGGCGCTCATTCCTACTCCATAGTCGAACAATTCCCGTCCATCCTTATATTGACATGCCTCCACGAGAGAGACATTGGGTTAGCCTTCACTCATACTAGTATGCGACCCCGAGCAAAACTATCCTCAACGCCGCAGTCGACAAAACTGCGATGAGGTGTGTCCTTAGTGAAGGCTTCTGCCCCAATAGCGCATCATTCCAACGTGCCCCACAGTAAATAATTCACCTAGTGAGGCGGGAGCAATAAAAGCCATATTCTGGGAAACGGACGCCTTCATAGAAACCTCCGCGCTATCGTTATCGGCGCGGAGTCGATCAAGTTTCACAAGCACTAAATACGCCCACACCGGTCCTCACCACCGGCGCCACTTCACGCTTTTTTTTTTTTCCTTTCGCCAAAGCCTCAACGCTTAAATACGTCCAGTAGGTACTTAGTCTCTTAACGTGAGTGATTCGAGAGTATGACAATGAGACGGAACGCTATCGTGACGAAAATCCTCCTGGCGAGACAATTTGTTGCACTCTTTATGGCTTGCTCAAATTGGAAGTGTTCGCTCCTAAACCTAGGTTCCTTTTAACGCCCTACAGCTACGTCGCTCGAAACAGAGGTCTTGTCACGTCAAAACAGAACCGACACTTGACCCGGAGTGCCTCTCCGGCGAAAAGAAGCGATTTTGAGTTTTCTCCGGCAACTTATTGAGCGTACTCTTATTGGCAACCTAAAAAAAAAAAGAGATTAACTCAAAATAAAGAAAAAACCGCTGGAATGAGTAATGGTGGTAAAACCCCAAGACGAAGCCGATGTCGACCAGCTGCTAATAAAATAGGTCTTTGGAAAGCCCCTTACTCCGTGCCCCAAACACGCATTCCCCTCAAGGTGGAGAGGCGCAATGTTGCGTTCGAAACCTGTCGACATTGAAAGTCCTTGCAAACGGTTAATTCCCACTATGCAACGGTCCTTCGTCCGACCCACGAGCTGTGAACCCTACACGAGTTGGTTTATGTTGTTTATCCCCATATTTTTCTCCGTTTGTTCCATTAAGAGGCAAAAGAAAGAGGACAAGGAAATAAGCCGCCTTCGTACCATCTGCATTATAACCATATCTGATGGATACTTCGGAAAAGAAAGTCTAACCGGGCGATAAGAAAAGCTTTAATCTCCTCGTGAAACAAACAGCAAAATTAAACCAGCACAAGTAGCGACACAACCGACCGAAACTCTATTTCCAAACAACCATTGTATTGGGGTTCAGTAGAGGAGAGACGACGCGGCACCGCCCAGGCAACAAATGTCACTTCTAAAGCCTGAAAGCAGCAGTAGCAGAAGCAGTACGAGCGCACGAACTACTACATTTCCAAATAAAAAAAACATTGTTATTGGAGTTCGGTAGCAGGTAGGAGAGCGATTATTGACTAGACTGCTCGCTGCTGCTGGCTGCTGCAGGCCAGCGACTGGTATTCAACATTTGTGATAGATATGTTGCTTTCATTTTCTGCACGCACCAGCTCTTACGGACTAGGCAGTACATTTTAAAGTCAAACAGGTAAAGTGCTAAACTCTATTTCCAAAAAACCACCAGAGTTAAGTGAGGGTTACGTTAGATGGGAGTTTTCGATATTTCCGCCTTGGACTGCAGCTTTAGGTACTACAAGATGAAATATAAGGACATTACACCGGGACTTTTGAAGATTGATATTAGCTGCGTGCGTAGCTCAGATTACTACTTTGCCTGCGACTGTCTCTTTCATTCATTCATATTCTAGTAACCTATTCGGCAACATCGCGGATAACGATCTCGGTCCCAGGATGCCAATTCCTACCCCCCTTAAATAGAGCTGCCCGCATTACAGTTAACAGGATCGAGAGGAATCTGAGGTAAATTCCCCTGCGTTGAAAAACGTTTAGCGCCTTAAGCATCGAACGAAGGAGAAGAAAGAGAAAAGAATCTAAGCTGCAGCCGAGATATGAGCAAGCATAACAATCTAAATAATCGGCGAATGAGCAAAAACCTTTACACCTCTGAGCAGATAACCAGCACCAAGCAGCTAAGCACTTGCTGCGAGAGCGGGACCGGCGCCGAAACTCTTATTTCCAAACCACCATTGTATTGTGAGTTCGAGTATAGAGGGTAGAGACGATCGCAGCACCGCCCAGCAACAAATGATCACTACTAAATGACCTGAAAAGCAGCAGCAGCAGATAGTTAAGCTAGTTAACTAGCGCCGACCTACTACAATTTCTCCAAACAATACCATTGGTATTGTAGAGCTTCTCATGGTAGATAAGGTAGTGAGAGCGTATGACTAGACTGCTCACTGCTGGCTGTCTGGAGCAGTGATAGTGTAACTGTTATACATACACACACAGATCTGTTGATGTTTGCTTTCATTTTCTGGAGGCACCAGCACAAGTGACGGCAGCCCAGCTACATTAAGTCTTAACTCTATTTCAAAACCACCAGAGTTGGTGGGGGTTCGGTAGAGGGATTTTCGACTTTTTTATGCCGCCGCCGCATAAGTTAAGTACTGCAGGGGAATAAAGGAAACGATGCATAATAAATACTTTACAACCCTAGCATAAACCAGCACAAAGTAGCTAAGCCACTTACCGTGCAAAGAGCGGAACCGGCCGAAACTCTATTTCCAAAACCAGTCAACATGTTAATTGGGAGTTCGGTAAAAGGGACGAGACGATTTTAACTCATAAGTCTAGAGCGTTACCATATACGCAATACTAGCATACAAATTAGTCACTAAAGATGTTAAGTGGCAGTGACGATGGAGGCTTAAATGCCGGGACTCAACAATCTAATTTATTCTATTAGAAATAAGAAAGTGTTTCTAGAAATCAATTTTGTTTTAAAGGTAAATTATATATCCTAATTTTTTGCTTCGATAGAAGATACTTTGGAAACCCGTTTTATATTGCAAGTAATTAAGGAATAAGACAAATTGGTACGGAGTTCTTTTTTTTATGATTACGGGATTTAAACTGATGTTGGAATTTTGAGATACGTAAGAAGTGAATTGAATGGGAAATAAAGCTTGAAATAGAGGTTCTTTTGATCGTCATATTTCAATTAAAAATTTATGGAATGAGGTTTGATTACAGTGTTCTGCGGTGAAGAAGTGGATAAGATAAGATAAGAAGAACCTATAGTAATTACTCACACATAAGTATGACTTACCTTATACAATGATAGGATATAATATGAAGTTCATCTTACGAAATTGAGTTAATAATATTAGTGAAACTTTCTGGCTATTGTTTTATGGTGTGTGAGATATGAGGGTATAGAATGAATGAAGTGACTGGACTAAATCATGTTTGATAGAGATTTGCTATAAGAAATAACTTATAATGACCCATGATCATATGTAGTTAAATATAGGTGAGAAACATATCATAATATGATTAATGTATAATTTTATGGTGAGTGAAATTAGTGCATGATTAATTGATGATCAGTAATGAAGTCGTACAGCCTGATTTTTCGATAGAGAAATTTGTGTGTGCTCATATTCTCTTCGTAGAACGATCTACTGATGTTTTCATATTAGAGTATTGAGAATTTTTAATAGTCGACTGCTCCAAAAATATTGACCCACGATGTTGCCAGTGGCTGATTCGAGCTAGTCTGCGAAGAGCGTCGATTTAGTATGAGTATGTTATGCAAATCAATAGTTTTATGAGTTGCGTGGAATGTATATATACCTCATTGAAAATACTTGTAATAGTTCACACAATAATTGATGACTGCTCAGAGTATATAATTATTACTAATAAATATATTTATTCATTCTATAAGGTGTATGTATAATATATTGTTAAGTGAATTTTATATACTCATTTACTATATAAGCTCCTATGAAGATATTATAAATACTATGTCTAGCAGTTCTACTGTAAAAATATTAGTGTGGTTTCCGGCCTTTCCTGTTCCTCAGTAATAATATCTGTTAGCTACTAATCTGAAAAGCATACCACGCTCTTGCTTAACCATGTCTTTATGTTGTAGCATAAAGGCAGCATCATACTAGGATAGTGAGTAAGTAGTCTCAGTATTTCTTCTCTAGTGTGTACTCTCACATGACGCTAGGAATCGATTGATGCATATATGGGGATAAGCATTCAATCATGGTCAGGGCTCTTCAACAGATAATTATGATTTCATACATAAATACAGTTTTATGTGTAGTGAGGTTAAGATTGATGTTTATTTCTTTGTTAACCTATAGTAGTTCACGTACTGATGTATCGCTGATCTACCTGTAGTTACAATGTGATAGTTTCCCTCTACGGTGTAGTCTCATATTTACTTCGTTTTGGTCAGGATACTCACCTTATTATGTACTATATTAATAGCAGGCTTAGTCATAATACTCAGGGTATAGCAATGGTATATTATTATGGTGATACTGTACTGCTTGTACATAATCGAGAAATGTATTTATATACTCCGCAGATATTTTATGAGGTCGACGCATATTTACCATCTCACATTAGTACTTTGATATTATGTTAGTTCATCTCTAAACTGTTACTTGATTTATTATTTACTACTATATTTGCTTGAAATTCATTTCGAGTTTATTAATATGTAGAATCGATGGTAGACCAAATATCATCGTTATTATTGATTATTGATATATTAAAGTTATTATATGATGTTTATAGGTGTCATAACTATTACGTCTCTTACATATTATATAAGTAATTAGTTGCTGGGTAAGTCCGCATAAGTGAAGTAGTATGAGATATGCTAACTATTTACACTGCAATACACGAGTGTTTAACCATTGATATATGAGAGAGTCATCTCGCAGTTCTGCTTACTCTGTTAGTAAAATGTTTACTTTATAACTCTTGTGCATGTGTCCATAATGTATAAGTTATTTTTCTGCAATACTTGAGCAAGCTAGGACAAAACTTACGCATAATAAACTCTCTATTTAAGTATTAGTATATTCGTTCACCTCTAGGGTGTAAATGATAGGTGACCATTATTACCTGAATATTGTTAATTAATCTATGATTGGTGAATGATATAGACTCATTACTAATCCATGGTTTGTACATCTATATAGTACTCACTCACTAGGATTTATATTATATAATATATATATTATAATATATATAATATATATATAATTATATATTATAGACTTACTAAGTTTATAATACATGCTTATCCCTATGATATTTCGACGAGTAACATGCTTATAGCTTAACTTGTAGATATAGTATAATACGATGATAGGTTAATCGTATCTATACATGCTATATATATATACGTAAGTGCGCATTAATGATATATATTTTGTCATTACGTGGAATATAAATAAGCATCAGGGATTATGAGTGGACAATCGATTATAAGGGATGTGATAAGAGATCACGCGGAGGATAATGATGGCGCTAACCATTGAAATGCAAATCGAACAGTTATAGAGTAATCAGTGTAATATCAGCTTAAAGTCCCATCCAGAATGTTTGGCACACGAATTTGATCTTTCTGTCTCATTTAATATTTGGGTGACCCGTGTTACATAGCAAATAATATTGGGGAGACTGAATATTTGACGGAGTAGATTAATTATACGGCAGTAAGTATAAAGATAACCTTGGAGTTATGAGGTGGGTACGATTTAATGTTGGGTATGTCTACTGTGCGAGGAGGTGATCATTACCACTGTAGCGATAGCGACTCCGATAGAACATGGAGAACAGGATCAGTGTAAACTGTACCGCGGTAGATCAGTGCGATGCTTTCTAGTGCACTACTAATTCTGGCCAGGACGAAGACAACCATCGGTTCCCTGGAACTGGATCTCAGTACGATTTGAGATATATACTAGCGCACACAACCATTGCAGGGTGTCAAAGGCTACAGGAACGCTGACATCAAATGATGCCGGCGAGGACTAAGGTAGGCCGCAGGGCCACGACACAGTGGATAAAACGATTTATAATACTCTGTGTGTATTACGTAAGAGGCAACACGAGACGACATATATGCGTACAGTTTGGCGGAGGTACACGGCGTCAGGGTGAGTGACCATACAGTTTGTCGAACGCTTGCGGACATAATACAGTAATTACCTGGCCTGGAGGTATGCCATATATGATCCAGACACACGGCACTGAAGGGCGCGGAAGCTGGCTTTGAGCAGAACTCATTGGACGGTCGAACGATTGGGCATTAGATGATCTTTACGGTCGAGTTGAGAGTGTCTCTGTACGTCCAGACAATTGCCGTGTATACAGTTAAACCGAGACCGACGGAAGAAGTTTCGCGCAATATGCTAATGTGCTGCAGATGTTGCCTAGTAGTTGAGGTGGGTCTGGTTATGTTATGGGGAGGCATCTATTATCGGCTCGAGTTGCACATCTTGATGAAGGCGCTCTTAAGCGTAAGGTAATATGATCACAGACATCTCTCGAATAATTATGTCGTGCCATATGCCCCTAATGGTGAATTCCATCCTAATGATGGCATGTGCAGAAAACAAGTTTTCCAATGTGTGATAACGACTTAGGAAGGTTCAATTACCGTATGGGATTCAAAATCACTGTCCGGCATTCGCCCATCATCGTGGAACATGCAGGACGTGTCAGGCTGATCAATCGTGCAAGAGGGGGTATACACGGTATTGAGATAAACCCAACACCCTTGGCGGCCGTCGCCGTAGGTATATTTCTAATGCCCGAGATTAACAATGAGAATGGTTACGATCCTAATGTATCCCTTCAGTGGTCAACAAGGAAGGCAGAGTGGCAGAAATTAATTTAGCAAGTAGTCCAATAAGTGTCTTCGCTTCTTCACCTTTCTATTTTATCTTATCGCCACTTAGCTGTGGTGGGCGTTAATTTTTGACGAGTAGTATATATATATATATATATATATATATATATATATATATAATATATATTATATATATATATAATGTAATATATAATATTGTATATATATAATATATATATATATATATATATAATATATATATATATAATTATTATATATATGAGAGAGAGATTAAATTATTAATATTTTAAATGAGAGTGTGTTAGCAGTTTTTAGGGGTAAGTTTAAATTTTATGCCTCAAAACAATAGTTGACCTTTGACCTGAGTGCGAGTTGGAAAGCCTTTGTCTAAAGCGATTTTAGCATTTCTTTGGGAGAAAGAACTCTTCTAAAGTTTAGATTTCTTTTAACTCTTTAATGTCTAGTGCGTGTTTTTCAAACTGTGGTTCGCGCACCCTAGGGGTGCGTTTGAATACAGGGGGTGCGCGACATTAAATTTTATTTTTTAGTAATTTTATTGACATAGTTGAGAAAATATCGAAGTCGAAAGTTTGGAAATGTTTTCCTATTTTGAATGATTTCATTGTAGAAAAGGAAATAAAATTGTCAGAAATTAACACATCTGACCTGAGAAGATTTTTAAAACAGTTCCAAAACAAACCATTTGACGACACTAATGATTCTTAGAATGTTTCAATGCATAGCAATAAATCAACGTTTCCTATTCCAATTAGAACAGTGGTTGAATGAAGGAAATATAAGTTTAAGTATTTTCATGAAACAGTATTTGTCAAATTAGTGGTATGAATTGAAAAATGAATATCCTAAATTAGCCCAACTGCATTAATTCTTGTTCCATTTGGGTCACATATTTATGCGAGCAAACGTTTAGTGCGTTGACAGATTATAAGAACAAAGAGAAATAAAATAATTATTGAACCAGAGCTAAGAATTGCTGTCTCTCAGTCACTACAACAAAGGAAATCTACATTAATTAAGAAATTGTCAAGCACACCGTTCTCATTAAATGTTTTAAAATAGATATTTTATATATATATACTATATTATATATATAATATAGTATATATATTATACTATATATATATATATATATATTATATTTATTATAGTTATCTTCATAATGTTGTGGTGTTTCATTTGGAGAGATGAGTAGAGAGTGTCTACAATATAATATATTATATATTATTATATATATATATATATATATATATATATATATAATTCGACATTTATAATATCAAATTACTAACATTTATAAACCGAGTACAGTAGAAATTGTTGGAGGATGGACTGTACGGAGAGCTCGTAATAAAAAAGAAAGCAATTTATCAAGTTCAAAGTAAACGAAATGGGAAAAATTTTTATTTACATTTTTTAAGTTTGACTAGATAGAATCTTCTATTGATATTATTTAATTACTTTAAGATTTTACCCAAACAGGTATTCCTTACATAGACGACATTACTAATTCATATTTAAATATCATTTATTTGTTTAAATTGTTAAATTAGTATACTGATAAGAATATGTCTCTGATGTACTGAAGTGATCAGGCAAATATTATGATATATTTAAAAGTTCAGAAAGCTGTTTTTCTAATCTATTCTAGAATAGTCCTTAAAAAAATCAATCATGAGGCGGTTGATACCTTTAGGAGATAAGAGTTCAGTAGCAAATAATAATATATAATAATAATAATAATTATATAATAATAATAATAATATTAATAATATAAGAATGAATTAATAATATAATAATATAAATAATAATTAAATATAATAAATAATAATAATAATAAATATAAAAAACAGTTGTTATATGCTAGCTGTATATAAAGTGGTGGTTTAGCACGATTTGGCAATCAGGTTAGAGCGCCCTGATATATATCAATATATATAATATATATATATATTATTATATACTATATATTATATTTAATATATATATATATATAATAATATATATATAATAATATATATTATTAATTTATACTATATAATATATATATATCATATATATATTTAATATATATATTATATACTATATATATATATATAATATATTATCTTATATATATATATATAGTATATTTATATATATTATATATGTGTTAAGAATTGGCCTTGAGTTTCTTAAATGATCATTTTTTGCTTAATTTTAGTGATAATAGCGAAAATACAACAACAACAACAACAACAAACACAACACACTACCCATATGTGATCCGAATATCACATACTTCAGCATATGTGATCTAAAAAGAAGATAGTATCAATATTCTCATTCCTTAAAAAATTGGCAATTTAATTCGAAACCAGGATAGATCTATTGAGAAGAGATGATCGATATCACACATTTTTAACAGGTATCTCCCTTGATGGACGTTCACAAGAGACATCTGTTGGAATCTTTTTTAATTAAAAATGAAAAAAAAAATGTTAATGTTTTAAATGCCAATGCTTCTGCTCATTGCATCTCTTATAAAAAATATATATATAATAATAGATAATATAATAATAATAATAATAATAATAATAATAATAATAATAATAATAATAATTCATTAAGTTAAAAAAAGTAACATTTATTTAACAAATCTATTTCATACTTTTCAAATCAATTTTATAGATTGTTTTATTTATTATATCTTAAATTTCATTAGCCATACATTGAAAATCTTTTCATAAAATGTATTAAATTCTTTTTTCTGAATATTTCGCAATCAAAAACTTGTGTTCCTACATAAGTTGAAAATAATCTACACTTTACCATTACCATTCACAATAAATTTCTACACTTTATTTTTTAAAATAATATTTTAAGCAAACTTGCTCTCACAACAACCCTTTTCATATTCATTTTCACTTTTAGTGTTTTTACCTCAATTATTGTAACTTCTATATTCTTGGTAGTCACGTTCAGATTGGAAACAAGAGAATCAGTCTGATTTTGAAAGCAGTACGGCTGTTTTGAAGTGGCTTTAAGGGCAGTCTCTGTATTCACTACTTGAACCATTTCCACGATTGCAATCGAAAGGTTTGTTCGTGACATGTAAAGCTCCATCAAACCCGTGGCGCAAAGGAGAGCCAAAATAATGCGAGTAGGGATGCATTTCGACATATATAAAGTACCTGTAAAGTTCTTCATTTAGTAGGTAATTGAGTTAGAAAGGTGGAAGGGGTAGTATGATGGGAATATTGGTGTTGTCGGTGCTGTCGGTGCTGTCGAGTTGGCTCGGAAACTCTGCAACACGTAAAGTATTAACCTATAGAACAGGGTATTCCTGTCTCTAATATTGGACACTGCCATAGGTTGCTTGATAGGTACCACCTTATTATAGAGATGGATGAATAATTACTAGATAGTGATAGATTCGAGCAATATTTACTCCGGAAACGCATAAATAGCATAACAATAAGTAATAACAATAATAATGAGAATAAAATAAAATAAAAATGAAAAAAAAAAAAAAAAATTTTTGATAATATAAATAAAAAGCAATTTTGATGCCTTAAAAACCATAATTTTTTTCATAAGCAATATTACTATGATACTAGTAATTATCGAATAGGGACAAGAATAATAATGTCAAAGATGAAGAGTAAGAATACTAACAATCACAATAATAATAATTATAATAATACATAATATAATATAATATAATAATAATAATAATAATAATAATAATTTAATAATAATAATTAATAATAATAATCAATAATAAGAAAAATAACAATAATAATAATAATCATAATAATAATAGTCATCCTCTAGAAATATTTATTTTAATTTATAAATAATAATAATAATAATAATTAATAAATAATAATAATACATAATAATAATAATAATAATATAATAATAATAATAATAATATATTCAATAATATAATGATAATGATAATAATAATAATAAAATAATAATAATAATAATAATAATAATAATAATAATAATAAAAAAAATAATAATCAATAATAATAATAATAATAATAATAATAATAATAATAATAATAATAATAATAATAATAATAATAATTAATATTATCAATAATAATAATAATAATAATAGTCAATCAATACATAACCACATCTTACGGAACCTAAACACCAATATTCACATCATATATCTTGCACCTTCCTAACTCATTTTCCTACTAATTGAGGAACTTTACAGGTAACTTTATATAAGACAAAACACCTGTAATGGTACAAAGATAATATCCTCCAAATTTATCCCCCTATTTCGTAAACACCCTGTATATTATGCTTATTATAATATATTATAACACATATATATATATATAATGTACTATATATATATTAATACATTACTATATATATATATATATATATATATAGTTATAGGGTAGACAACTAACGCCAACTGACAACGGATGCTTGAGTTGCAACCGTGTTGCAAATGTTTGCAAAGCAACATTTTGCAACATTTGTTTTTCAAGCAAATGTGACATGTCCAAGGTTAGGCGTCTGTTTAACGGTCGGGTGAGACGAATTTAAGTTGTGGAAGGACCGTTTTCGGACGGTTTAAGCCTTCCAAAGGGCGGGCGAGCCCCCCAAAGGGGGCTTTGTGGTTCGAAGGTTTAAAATGATCGGTAGATCATTTTTTGCATGGTTTCAATCGATTTTATCGTGATCGAATTACCCCTATATCGACTGTTTAAATCGTCGTTCTACGTGGCTCTGGTTGACCTCTTGTTTTACCATGAAATGGGGGATTCGCCACGCAGTATTACACCAATTAACACATTTATATTTTTGTAGTAGTGATGGGGCCATCTCCGCGGCCACCGATTTTGCTACGAAGGAATAGAGGTATCGCTTTCAAACTTGGTATGTGTTCTATGTATGTGATAAACTGATCTCCACGCGAGTTTTGGTGACCCCATAGGTTACCCCTAAGGGGGTGTTGCCCCCTTGGCGCCAAGGTCAAATTCAGGCCTGAAAACCATGTAGATCTAACGTTCGGAGTGAATATTAGGATGGGAGCTATTGATGACGTTAATCTCGTCAGGAGACGAGATTACGTTAGCCTGCGTCCCCCCGTAAGGGGGGACCCTGCCCCTAAAAAAAAGTTAAATTGATCGTAGAAGACCTTGAAACTTTGGCAGGCTGGGTAGAGCGGATTGCAGTCTTGAGACGGCAGTTGGCAGTCGATTCGGATCGGCGCATCCAGTCGACCCCCCGGAAGGGGCGTCGCCATTTGAAAAAAGAAAAGAAGAGAAAGTAAAAGAAAAGGACAAACAGAGGAAAGAAGAGAAGAAAGGAAGAAGGAGGAGGGAAAGGAGGAAGGAAAAGGAATGAGGAAGGAGGAGTAGGAGAAGATGGAGAGTCGGTACCGACACCGGTGGTGGAGCCGGTGCGGTGCCTAGAATAAACATTTTTATAACAACAATGTTGGTGTCTTTGAATATATGTTTATTCTGTCTTAGATTTCGAAATCAATGGTTTCAGAGACCCATCAAGAAACAACAACAAAACACAAATAAATAAATTAAAACTTTCCTTATTCTTTTTATGTTTATTAAACTCACAAATTTACCTTTTTACCATACCCTACCAATCAGTAAATCAGTAAAATTCAAGCCACCCAACCTACCCGCCTGTCCAATTTCAAACATAGTTGATCTATTGATCTATTGATCTATTAATTTAAGTCAAATTTACTAAAATTGTTATGTTTTACATACCCGTAAAGCAGTAAAGCCAGTAAATCAACATCACCATGAACCACCCTCCTGTCCAGCGTGCATCTATTGATCTATTGATCTATTATCTATTGATTTAAGCAACATTTACTAGAAATTTATGGGTTATCTTTGTAACATGCATCCGTAAATCAGTAAATCAAACCACCATCCCACCACCGTCCTGTTCCAGATTGTTGAATCTACTTGATTCTAATCGATCTACTTGCATCTATTGATCTACTTGATCAAGCATAATTTTTACTACAAATTGTCATGTCTTTCACAACATACCCCTAACTCAGTCAATCACGTAAATCAACACCAACCCACCACCCATTAAAACCTCTCTGTCCAGTCCCGTGATCTATTCGATCTATTGATCTATTGATCTACAAATTACTCTATTTGATTTAAGTAAAAATTTACCTACAACTTGTCCCATGTATTTACACTACATAAAGCAGCCTAAACTCAGTCAAATCCAGCAATAAAACTCAAAAACCCAATCCAACCCACCCTCCTGCCACTTGTGCATCTATTGATCTATTGAATCTATTGATCTGCTTATCTATTGATTATTGATTCAGGTCAAATCTTTTACTAAAATTGTCATGTATGATACCCTAAAGCAGTAAATCTATTTAAATCGTAAATCCAAAACACGTATTCCAAACCACCCCTGTCCCATGTGATTCTATGATCTATTGATCTATTGATCATGTCATATATATTTTTTACTAAATTGTCATGTTTTCACATAACCCTAATCAGTAAAGTCAGGAACTTCAACCACAATTCCAGCCACCCCCCCTGTTCCATCCTTGATCTATTGATCTAATGATTCAAGTCACATTTCAGTGTTCTTTTTAGGTAAACATAACAGTAAATTCAAGGTCTTTATACAAAAATCAACGAATATATGCTAACCGTAACAAAGTTGTTCACATTAATAAAGCTAACATAGCATCATTGAACTAGAAAATAATGTACAAAGACAAACCTAACAACTTACACCACGAATAAACTGTTACCATTAACAAAGTCCCACATTAACACCAGTAAAGTAACAACATTGCACGCAAAAACGTAGCCTATTCTTATTTTTTCAAGCATATATCTACATATTTAACGTTAATCTACACTGACACAGTAACATTTAGCAAAAAATTTATCACAACATTGGTTAATTATCATACTGATCAACGAATATACTCAACGTAATAAGGTTCCACATCAATAAAGCAGATTAAGATTAACATGAACTAAGAAAAATAACTGTACAAAGACAAACCTAAACAAACTTTACACACGAATAAACTAGATACATTAACTAAGTTCCACACTTAGCACCAGTAAAGTAACTAAATGTGCACGCAAACGTAACCTATTCCTACTTTTGCAAGCATATCTCTACATATTAACGTAATCTTACACTGACACAGTAATAATTAACTAAAATGTATCACAACATTGGGTAAATTATCATACTGATAACGAATATACTGATAACGTAATAAGGTTTCCACATCATAAGCTAACATGACATAACCTGAAACTAAGAAATAAGTGTTACCAACGACAATCTAACACTGTACGTAAGCACGAGATAAACTGTTATACATTAACAAAGTTCCACACTTAACATCAGTAAAGTACCTAACACTTCGTACAAAACGTAACCTATTCACACTTTTGTCAAGCAAATCTCTAACATAACAATGTTAATTTATATTAACATGGTAATATTTAACTAACATTTATCACCTTGTTTAATATCATACTGATCAACGAATATACTCTAACGTAAAAAGGCTTTCCACATCATAAAGCTAACATGACAACCTGAACTAAGAATTTATTGTACACGACGAATCAAACACAACTTAAGCACGAATAAACTGTTAACAGTAACAAGTTCACACTTAACATCAGTAAAGTACCTAAACACTTCGTACAAAAACCGTAACCTATTCACACTTTTAAAAGCTAACATATCAATGTTAACTTTACCTTACACGTTAATATTTAACAAAATTTAGACAACATGGTTAATTATCATACTGACCAACGAATATACTCTAACGTAATAAGGTGTTTCCCCATCAATAAGCTAACATAGCGTAACATGAACTAAGAATAATAATGTACAAAGACAAACCTAACACAACTTTACCAACGAATAAACTGTTAACATTTAACAAAGTTCCACACTTAAACAGGACATAAAATCAAGTTCTTTATACACTGATTAATGAATATATGCTAACGTATCAAAGTTTTCATATTGATAAAGCTAACATAGCATCACCCGAGCTAAGAATATAATGTACAACGACAAACCTGACACACCTTAAGCCCGAATAAACTGCTATCGTTAACAAAGTTCCATACTTGACAACAGTAAGTAACTAACATTACATGCAAAACGTAACCTATTCACACTTTTTCAAGCATGTCTCTAGCATATCAATGCTAATTTTACATTAACACAGTAATATTTAACAAAGATTTAACGTATCCTGACCTAACTATTGTAATGAACTAAGAATAAATGCTACACACAGACACACAGACACACAGACACACACACACACAGACACACACACACACATACACACACACACATACAAAACATTACGCAATAGTAAAACCTGGAATATTTTTAGGCTTATCTCTTTTTAGACTACACCCCCTTTCAGAAAATTTCAACATGAAACATGAAAATGATTTTATGCTATATCCATTTTGCATAAAGTGATGCAATACTTATTATATTTATTAGACAAACTGGTAAGTGAGGCAACAGCGCGTCATGCAGAGGTGATTTGGCAGCACTGTATAAATTTAAAGCCGAGTTGTATATAAAGCGATGAGATACTCGATGTACCATTCTTAATCAAGAGCTCTCACGATCAACACTTTAAGAAACATTTGCTAGATCCTGTAATATCATTATCATTATCCAAGTTTTTTTTAATATCTACTCATGAGGATTTGTTTTTCAAATCAATACTTATTCAGCGATGTAAGTGTTTTTTCTTTTTATATATACATACATTATATATATTCTCGTTTAAAAATGACATTGTAATACATCTAATCAATAATTAATGACGTAAAGTAATTAAATACATTATCAATTAAGAATAGAGGTTAATGATTTATACACATGTCTAAAAAAGTGATTCTTTTCCAGAAACGTGTTGAATATACAACCATACATAGGGGTAAAAAGCATCCTACGTGGCGTTATCAGCGCACCGATTAAAAATGGTATGTTGTTATTGCTGTGTAGATATATATATATATATATATTATATATAAATATATTTTTAAATATATTAGTGATGGGAATTATATATAATATATATATATATATATATATATAATAATTTTATATATTATATACTTATAATATATATTAATATATGGAATGAGAAAACTAACTCGTTAACACTAAATATATTACAGGCATAGTGACCTAAATTGTATGAAAACTTAATTTTAATTGTTTACTGTATCATAAATAATAATGACTATTCATTCCAGGCTAGTCCCTCGAGGATGAATCCCTCTAATAAGAAGAGAAAGACCACTATAACAGACATAACGCATATCTCTGTAGAGAAACTTAAAAAGTCAATGGAAAGGCATACATATGAAGTAAAGGTTATTGATGAAAACTTCTTTCATGGACCTAGAGATCTTGAAGCATGTTCGAAATGGTGTTGGTAAGTCATGATGCTATATTACCAAGACTTCGACATGACTAGGATTTCGTATGAGTGTGAATCAATGTCACTTTTTGGGCCGATGATCAGTCACACTGAACCCCGGAAAGTACATGTAAACCATCAGTTACAGGGATATATTAGACAATATTGCGGTGAAAGAGATGATGAGACGCTTGGAAGGGTCATTTCAGTCCGGTGACAAGGCAACCTTTACCAAATTCAAAGTTAGTAGCTAACCGTGGTTCATGAATAGCCTAAAGGAAAAGGTAATGGACTGTAAAACCGCATGCCATTCGACACAAAATCTTAGTTTCAAAACATCGTACCCTTAGTAAAGTCATTACGAGAAAGGTTTGCAGGCTGTGCTTTTCAAAGCTGTTGGTGTTCTGTTTAGGCTTCCATCGCTTGAATCATATATACTCAACCGGGATACATTGGTTATACAATGAGAAGCTCCAAAAAACATTGCTTAAAAACATAGTATGAATATACAGATTCCATTCATAGTAACTGACTTGAAAGAATCGAGAATATCGAAAAATTCCGTATAGCCGTATTTGGCCCTGAAGGGTATGGAGGTTAAAAATACTTTATATCCATCCAATGAGAACAGAGATGACCCTTTATACATTATGCCATGATGGAATAAATCATTACTATGCTATAACAGAAGATAAATTAAAGTTATGTTTTGAGAAAAAAAGCATAAGGCGTATATGAATGGTATAATTTACACTGATTGCTATACTGTTGATTAACATTAATATTGCACATATATTAGACTCCTGAATTTTATGGATGTAAGACAGTGCCTAGACCGATAAGTGTCAAGGCTCAGTTTGATCACGATGGTACTATTCCCATGAATGCGAATGTAATCGTGGAATTTTTACATGCATTCTGTTTTAAAAAACATCAAGATAATAATACATGCCAAGAAAAATTAAGATTTAAATCTGGCTTGAAACAAAATAAAGGGCTGTTCGGCACGTTAATTTCAAAACACATTGCACAAAAGCCTATTGCAAAACATGCAGTACGTTATACGAGCCTAAAGAAGACGAACATCATATATAAAACTGAAAAGAAAATTAAAAGAAGAAAGATTACTGATCCGGTGGTTCATAAATGTTACGTATGATATCGAGACATACCAGGAAGATAAAGGTTATGATGTTAAAGGAAGAAGAATAATAGAATTGCGTCCTTATTTACTGGTATGTCAGATGATTTGCGAAAGGCACAGATAAGGAGGTGAACAGGTAGTTCACGTTGTGGTCCAAGAACAAGAACATTTACATTAGAGACCGAAAAAACGCTTGTAAACAATTTATAGACTTCCTAATGGAGTTTTCAGAAAATCCTGAGTCAAAAGTAGTTGTTGCTGCACATAATGCGGAAAAATTGATCATTTCAGGTCGTATATGCATCATACTACCCATCCAAGTTCGAAAGCTATCAGTAGCAGTCCTTTTAAAAGAGGTAATAAAATAATTTCATGGATCCAATGGAAATAATATACACTTCAGGGATACCTTGCTTTTCACACCATGTGCATTGAAAAGCTGCCTAAATGCATGGGTGTCATTGAAAAAGAACAATTCCAAGGGTTCTGTTCCCTATAACATTTTTAAATAAGATACCTTCGAATTTAAAGGACTTATCCAGATAAGAATTCTTCGAAGTAAAAAAAATTTGTACAGATGAATGGCTAGAAGGGGCAGAGTACCATCGCCTGCTACCAAAAAATAATATATTTTTGGGGCACGAAAAGAAAATGTTCTGATGCTCGACAGCCTAAGGGAAGGTTATCAATAGCAGCGAGCCGGCTTCATTAAAGAGGAATTTGATATAGATTGTCTAGATAACAACACAACAATTGCATCTTTATGCTTTTACACTTTATAAAAATGTGTTTATGCCTGAGAAAAAATTACTATTCTAGGCAGAAGTGTAAAGCATAAAGAAGCAATTCGCTGGCTCTTGTTTCAAGAAAAATTGAACAATATAGACATAAGGCTATGCTCGCAAACGGTGGAGAAGAAAGGGTCAAATTAAGAACAAGTGGCTTAACCCTGACGGATTTGGTTATGTAAAAGGAGTGAAAACTGTTTCCCTATATCATGGGTTAGTGCATGGCATGACATAAAGACTTAAAAAGGAAAAAGTTATGTTGCTAGCCGTATCGGCTGTTGACCGTACAACTCACCATGAACAAGAAGATAGGTATAAAGAAGCCGGTTTTAATGTCGTACGTGTGTCGGAATGTGAATGGAAGGTACAAAGGCCCAAATCATACAAAGATCCTGATCTACCGATGAAGAACAATGAGCATGAGCGGCCAATCCGATGTTTTCGCAATGATTGTTGTTAACACAGACTCATATAGACAATTCATGTTGGAGGCCGCAGAACCATGCGTACATTACTACCCCAGACTAAAGGACAGAAGATCATGTATTTGGACTATACCATCGCTTTACCCTTATGTTCAGAAGCGATGAAATACCCTTGTGGCCCCCTGAAAAACTAATAGGTGATTAAGTACCAGACATTGAATCATTTAAGAATGGTATCAATGACAAATATTTCGATGCAGCTTACATTAAGATTCTTCCTCCTCAAACTTATACATCCCCGTCCTCGCTAAACGAGCCAAAAATAAAGTTAATATTTTCCACTCTGTTGTAAAATGTGGTTGAAGAAAATTGGCGTAATCAATCATGTAAAGAATGAACGTGCTTAGTTGAAGTGTATCACAACACCTGAAATTCCAGTTAGCATTAGAGATGGGTTACGAAATAATTAAATTATTTGAAAGTTTGGTTGTTGTTAAAGAGAAGGAGTTTTATTGAGGATATGTGAACCATTGTCTTAAAAATAAAAACAGAGGCATCAAGACCAAATAATATTCCCGAAGACGATCCTGATTTCGAGGAAAAACTTGTACTAGAAGATACAAAAGTCCCAGAGAAAAGAAGGTGGTCGGAGGAACCTAGAGGAAAATATCAGAAAAACCCCTGGGATGCGGTTCATTGCAAAATTGTGTCTCAATTTCTTTGGGGAAAATTTGCACAAAATACGCCTTCAAAAGGAATATAGTATGTACTAGTGATAAACAAGTATGGGTATAAATCATCAATGGACAAGAAGGAACTATTGCAATAAGCTGTAAACAAGTTCTACCATTTGTCAAAAACACTAGCCGAACGCACGTCAACTGCTACAAATATTCCTATCGCAATTTACGACAGCAAATGCACGTATAAAATTATACAAGCTACTTAACAAAGTCAAAACCAAAGGCGTTGTACTGCAGACAGACTCTTGTATTTTTGTCGCTGTGAGGAAACGATGAAGTATGAACAGGAAACTTTAGGTGAACAACCGATGACAACTTCAGGTTTACATCGAGCAACGCGATTCCTTTGTGCTGTGACTGGACCGTAAGTCTCTATGCTGTGTAGAATAAGAACTGCAGCATGGAAATATAAAATATCTTGTGAAAACCTAAGGTCTTAAAATGATAAAGACACTCAGTTTACTGTCTATTATGCCAAATTGTCAAGTTAATCTATGATCGTTGCTCTGAAAATAGTATAGTTCACGATGAGTCATTGATGATGATATCAAGAACCATGATGTTACAGTGAAGGCAATGAATGAAATACAATTTGATAATGTTGATAAAGATGATAGTACGAAACGATGACCTATCTCATAAAAAAGCTGCACGAATTAGACGAGTCACAGAATCCTCATGCTAATTTACAAGGGAGTAACAGAGGAGGGTTTTGTTATAGTGTGTCTAATATAACTTTTCAGCCTGGGAAATATGGAGGTGTTAGTATTGTTGCTGGTACTAAAATGGTCCAACACACAACCGATAAGCAAATCTTTATTAAAAATTCATTTCGCACGGTGTCATATGGCTTATAAGGGTACTTATTCCATTTTTAAATTATTTTATCAAATATTTATCTATGTCTAATGTATAATGTTTAATGTTTTTCCATGTACAAAACATTCTGAATAATAAAATGTAAACTAATAAAGTTATTTTATTAACCCTTACATAAAATCATTTTTCAGTTTCATGTTGAAATTTCTGAAAGGGGTGTAGTCTAAAAATAGAATAGCCTAAAAAATATTCAGGTTATTACTTATTGCGTAATTTTTGTAGTGTGTATGTGTGTGCATGGTGTGTGTATGTCGTGTGTTGTGTGTGTGTGTGTGTGTGTGTGTGTGTGTGGCGCTGTGGTGTGTGTGTGTGTGATTGTGTTGGTGTGTGTGTGTGTGGTGGTGGTGTGTGCGTGTATGTCAGTTATCTTACTTGATATGCTAGAGATCATGCCTTTGAAAAAGTGGTGACTAAATTACCGTTTTGTATGTAATGTTAGTTACTTAATGTTGCTAAGTGTGGACTTTGTTAATGTTAACAGTTTATTCGTGCTTAAGGTGTGTCAGGTTTGTCGTTGTACATTATATTCTTAGCTCAGGTAATGCTATGTTAACTTTATTAATGTGAAAACTTTGTTACGTTAGCAATATTACGTGATCAGTGTATAAAGAACTCGATTTTAATGCTATGTTTAACCAAATGATACTCGAACATATGACTTGTTTCAATAGAGTCAATAATCATGATCATGGATGAGATGGGGGGCAGGGGAGGGTGGTTGATTTACTGATTTATTGCTTTAGGGTATGTAAAACCCAAATTTTTAACTTTATAAACATAAAAAGTATAAAAGTTTTAGTAAAACAAAATGTTGAAAGCAAATAAAACAAAATAAATAAAAGTTTTTGTGTTATGTTATACAAAAATATGACTTGAATCAATAGATCAATAGATCAATGGATAAAGGATGGAGTAGGGAGGGTGATTTGATTTACTGATTTACTGATTTAGGGTATGTAAAAACTAAAATTTTTACGTTATAAACATAAAAAGTATAAAAGTTTTAGTAAAACAAAATGTCGAAAGCAAATAAAACAAAAATAAATAAAAGTTTTTGTGTTATGTTATACAAAATATGACTTGAATCAATAGATCAATAGATCAATAGATCAATAGATCAATGGTTTGATTTACTGGTTTACTGATTTACTGATTTAGGGTATGTAAAAACGTAAATTTTTACGTTTTAAACATAAAAAGCATAATTTTTTTAGTAAAATGAAAAGTTTAAAGCAAATAAAACAAGAATAAATAAAACCAATAAAATTTTTTAAAAAAAAATAAAAATTAAAAAAAAAAAAATTAAAAAAAAATTAAAAATAAAATAATTAAACTTATAAAAAATAGTTAAAAAAAATAGAATTAAAAAAAAAAATTAAAAATAAAATAATTAAACTTATAAAAAAAATAGTTAAAAAACAAATTTAAAAAAAAATTAAAAATAAAAAAAAATTAAAATAAATTAAACAAAGTATAAATGCAAAATAAAACTTATGAAAAAATAGTTAGAAAAATAAATTTAAATGAAAAAATGTAAAAAAAAAAAAAAAAAATTTATAAATAAAAAAAAATTAAATAAATTAAACACAAAGTATAATTGTAAAATAAAACTTTTAAAAAAAATAGCTAGAAAAATAAATTTAAATGAAAAAAGTAAAAAAATAAAAATAAAAAAATTGTAAAATAAAAAAAATTAAACACAAAGTATATAAATGTAATAAAATAAAAACTTATAAAAATAAAGTTATAAAAAAAATTAAACAAAGAATAAATGTAAAATGAAACTTATAAAAATAAAAGCAAACAATATATGCATGTTTCAACTTAGGAAAAAAATTATATTAGTTAACGTTTATAAAAATAAAATGAGATTTGAAAATAGAAATGTCAGTCTTCAACATTTAGAAAAACGGGTTATCTTTGCAAGATGCAATGCAATTGACGATATGTACATGTTAGAACAGAATCAGTTATGTAAACAGTAATGATATTGTATTATTAAACGAATGTTCACTAACTAGGCACCGCACTGCACCGGCGCCTGTGCCTACTCCTCTGACTCCTCCTCATTCTTCATTCTTCTTCCTTCCTCCTTACTCCTTCTTCCTTCCTCATTCTTCCTTTCCTCCTCCTTCTTCCTCTGTTTTGTCCATGCATTTCTTCTTTTTTTCAAATTGTGGCCCCCCCTCCGGGGGGTCCCTGCACTCCGAAGGCGACCGCGACTCCAACTCCGTTCCGACTCCGCTCCGAATCCTTTTCTCCAAGTTTCAATCTTATACGATCAATTTTAATTTTTACGTGGGCTATGTCCCCCCTTACGGGGGGACGCACGGGGACGTAATCTGTCCCTCCGACGAGACTTACGTCAATCCAAGTATATGTCTCACAATCCAAATTTTAAGCCCGATACTTTTAAGCCTAACATGGTTCAGGACGAATTTGACTTGACGCTAAGGGGGCAGCACCCCCTTTAGAGGTGACCTACGGTCACCAAAACTCGCGTGGGATCAGTTTAACACCTACATAGATTATATACCAAGTTTGAAAGCGATAGCTCTATTCCTTCGTAGCGAAAGAAGTGGCCGCGGAGATTATTTTTAATTTGTTTTCTTCCTCTTCTTTTCTGACTAATATTTTCAGTTTTATCCTCAATGCAAAGAGCGAATAATGGCAAAGTAAAGAAAGTAATAAGATTCTATAGTCATTAGTTTCTTATGAAATGTTAAGCCGTGACGCATTCTCCTGTAGAAATTCAAATAGTGGAAAGTACCTCAACGTAAATGGAGCTTGGTAGGTGTAATTTAACACTTGATGAATGTGTTCAAATTGAAACTTTGTTAGGTGAAGGTCATAAACATCGCGAACTATGGATAATGTTCGATGTGTCACATACAACCATTTCTAGAGTAATTTGACGTAATGGGAGATAATATCAGGAGACCAAGAAGTCATGGTAGGACAAGCTAGACCACTTGCAACCACCGAAGTGGAAAACCGTATTGTAAGCTGCAGACAGTTCAAGACCGCTTTACAACGGCAAGAAGCTTTCAAATATACTTCGAGGAGGCTCTTAGGACCAGAGTAAATACGGACACTATTAGACGGTGAATTGCTAAGCAAAATTTTCAACCACCTCTAAGGCCAGCAACCAGTCCACGATTATTCGTGGGACATCGCAGAGCCAGATTTGCATTTGCAAGGGAGCATACCACCTGGCACATTGGTGAATGGGCAAAAATCTTATTACAGACGAAAATGGATTTTGTCTCTAAAGTTGGATCGGCCTCCTAGAGTGTATCGACGACCAAATAAAAGATACCCTGCTTGTAACATTTAACACAACACACTATACGGAGGAGGATCAATAATGTTGTAGAGTTGTGTTTCTCTGACGGTGCCTGCAGAGCTTTAAATTATTGGTGTTAAGTTACCAGCATCATAGACCAATACGGGGATATGTTCAATCTGATGCAGAATAATGACAGATCACAAACAGCTTGAATCTGCGAATAGAAATGATGTACACATTATATCTTTTGGTTAGCCAGCATACAGCTTGGACCTCATTCCCATAGAACATGTTTGGACATGTGCCGAAGAGTCAGAGAAGAACCTCCACTACAACTTACTATGAATCAACTCTAATAAACTCTTGTGCATGCATTAGAAGACTCTCCACACAATGCCATACAACACCTAATTACGAGCATGAAAGACGTTACCAAGCCGTAATCCGTATTAAGGAAGTTTGAAATAGTGATAATGGGAAAATAATTTTTAATACCGAAATGTTTACTATCTACATCTAAATAATTTTCATTAATTTCGTCTGTTGCTGGATAATTGTTTGAAATGCCATCATTGAGACTCAAATATATTTATTTTGACCATTATCATTTCTTACAACATATACTTATCTTGAATACCTAAAATCCTCATGATGAAAACAATTTCATTTTAAATATAGACCCCACAGCAAAGTTGGGGGGTTAATTTTGCACTTAGTAAGTGTAGATTAACGAATCTCACGTGCCTTACTCAAGGGAGGATACATACAATTAGAGAGAGGTTAAAAGAACACTCTCTGTAATAACGATAGTATAACAAGAGTGATGCAAAAATTCGACTGCAAGGCAAAAAGCCTTCGATCCAACTCTTTCAAGAAGGGTATGTGTTTGTAATCACCCCAGATTTGCAATGAATAACTCGTGTAAAGACGATCAAAACCCTATGTAGAGCAAGCAACTGGGGTGGGAGGAAGTTCTGAAAACGACATAGAAGACCTAACCTTTTAGAGGCTTGTTTAGTGAAAGAAACAATGTAATATTTCCAAGTTTGATCACGATTAGAAGTAATACCAAGAATATTAAGAAAAAAAAAGATATGAATTGTGTGGTTGGTTTCAAAGATATTATAGCTGTGTGGAAGATTTATCTAGTAGATATGTTGAGGAACTGAATTTTTGAGACAAATAGAACAGCCATGTTTTCTCTGACACCAGTTAGAAATTCGAGAAAGACCAGAGGTCAATCATCGACTATTTCAAGTTACATCTTTCATTGTGAAAGGTATAGTGAAGGGGAAATCGCCAACGTAAAGAGGGAAATGTGATGAAGTGGCAGAAAGGTCATTGAAGAAATGTAGAAAATAGTTGGAGATAGATCCTTGATAAACACCACTATTAATAGATTTAAAGGATGAAAAGTGGCTGTCTTCATGTTCTGCTGCAGAACAACCAAAAGAAAACCAGATAATATGATAGATCTCAAAAGAGGAATATTTAGAAATCAAATCCTTGTTCTAGATACTATCGCAAGCTTTCGATGTATCTAGCGCCGAAAAAGATTCACCTAAATTCCAAGAAGCAGATCTCGGAATCAGAAAGACGGGAATAATTACCAATAGAGCGTTCCTTACGAAACCCATACAGTTGATCAGAGAAAAGATCGAAAGAATTAAAATGTTTTTAAGTCTTCCTGTTAAGAATAGATTTTAAAACTTTAGAAAGAAGGGTCTAAACCGATTGAATGATAGCTATAGGGGTGAGAGGGGGTCCCCTTTTTCAGCAGGGGTTGAATAAGCGCACGCTTCCAGCAGGAAGGAAAGTAGATAGGCGGAAGTAGATAAACAGACCCGAAATAGCATACCAACACAGGGTACAAGCTCGCAAGCGCAAGTTTTGAGAACCTCAGGAGTGATACCATCAGAACCATACATCTTAGTATTAAGCTCAGAGGGATCAGATATCGCATCTTTAGACAATTTAGTCTAACGATGCGATATCTGATCCCTTGGACATTAACGAGTTGGAGAGGTGTGGAGAAGGAGGAAATGCTCTGGAATCACTTAGAGGGAAGCTAGAGGCAAAGGTCTCAGCAAAGAGTACAACTTCAGCAGGAGATAAAAAGGCAGTGGTGCCGTGAGAAGTGACAAGAGGAGTGAATAAAATACAAGCAAAATTACAGTTGAATTTTTTTTTGCAATAATATTAGAAAGATTGGAGGAAGAGGAAGCAGAAAGATTGTTGTATTATCTACGGAAGAAAGAGATTTTTGTTGCTAAGAATTGATTTTCTGCGATTCCCGAATGAAATATAACTTACATGAGTTTCTGAATATTGAAGTCGACGGCAATTTCTGAAGGCAGAGTCCCTGCGACGAATAGCAAGATAACAACCAGAGTTAAACCAAGGTTTATTAGTCTGTTGAGAAGAAAATCACCTCAGTTATGTTCTCTGCACATTCCAAGGAATCCCTTCCCCCCAAAACTCTATTTATTCCATGAGAAATGAAAATAGTTCTAACGATCGTTCTACGTTGAGGTCTTGAGAAATGGTATTATTGTTTAGGCGAATATTGAAAACACTAAGAATGAGCATGAGAATGAGAAACACACGAGAATGAGAAAGGAGAAGTGAGAATATGTTGAATTTTTGAATTTGAGTAGTTGAGAATTTAGGGTACTCAGTTGAGCATTATATATATATTTGATATATTATATATATATGATATATATAATATACTTATATAATATATATATATATATATATAATATATATTATATAATATTATATATATTATATAATATATATTTACAGCTTTACCACAGTATATTTATTTACTTGCTAGATATGCAATTATCTGAATAAAAAAATATTCTTACAAAATTCTTCTGAATTGAATGGATCCTCAAGGATAATGATTTATGTCCTATGACCGGACGGTCTTTTAAATACTCAATATAACACATACAAATGTAATAGCTATCAAATTTCTCAACGAAAGAAAATATTAGAATATTTAACTGTTATTTCAAATACAATTATAATCCTATTCCTAACCTTAGTAGTAGTAGTAGTAGTAGTAGTAGTAGTACTAGTAGTAGTAGTAGTAGTAGTATAAGATTATAATTAATAATAATAATAATAATAATAATAATAATAATAATAATAATAATAATAATAATAATAATAATAATAATAATAATAATAATAATAATAATAATAAATAATATAAATGAATAATATATAATAAAAATAATAATAATAAATAATAATAATAATATAATATAATATAATAAAAGTAAAAAGCAAAGATTCAATAATAATATAATAATATAATAATTCACTTACTGAAGATGTTAAAAATCCTCACAAAATCTCCCCGGGCATTCCCTAGATGTCTTAACTTTATGTTTTATAAAATCGTTAAGTTGCAGAAAAAGACGTTTAAATGTTAAAAGACAGATAAAGGTTTATACACAACATTATGATTCTAAATATAACCAGAAAAGATAAACTATCAATTATTATTACAGACACCCTAATTCAGAATAGAGTTTTAAAAAATGAATTTTTACGACTCAATTCTAAAACTTTCAAAAAATGTTTTAGAAAAATGCTTTAAAACCTTCGTTAATTATATTAATTAGTTTACCCTCAATTAAAATAGGGAAATGTTAAAAGAGCTTAAATGAACATTTTAACTTCAAATAAAATTCACTTTCCACGGAAAGCAAAATAACTTTTTACTTTGAATCATTAAATTTGACAAACTTTATCAGAGAAGAGCAAAAATTAAACACAATTGTCAAGTAACATGTTAAGTCAGATAAAAAGCTGTAAATGTAAGGAAGCTACTACCAATACGAGCCGCTTGTCTTCACTGTTGAGAGTCGATGACACCCAAAAGTTTAGGTTGTATATCAACTTTAATCGCAAAGAAGTAGGATTTAATTCCTCTTATGTGAATACACAACCTAACACTTTAAGAACCCGAATTATGCAACACAGGTATAATTCCTGTAAAATAGTGGGAGCATTTAAAGGACTTGAGAGGATTCTCTTCATTCAATTGAATTGATTATTCGTTTTTAAAATCTTATTTTCAGTCAATTTATTCCTTTAGTTTCTTTCTCTATAGCAGAATGCATTTTTAATTATAACTATATGTAATTAATTAAAAAATGACTCTGAATGCTTGAAATGTTTTTTGAATCATTTGATGTTTTGCAGATACACCTAGTATGCGTCACACCGAGCCATATTTGCCAAAATAATGTAAGCGTTTTTGATTATTCATCAAAAACTTTAGATAAATTAAGATTTTGTTCTATATTTTTGAATGTAATTATATTATTTCACAGTATAAATAATAGTTAGTTACCGTGATCATGCCTGAATTACATGCGAAATATATGGTACTAATTAAGGGGACGGCCATTATCGGCAGGCACGGTACCTAACTTTGGGGTAGTAATCATAATTCTTATGATTTTTAGTGTTTTAATATGCTCTTAGAGCAGAAGTTTACCGCTTCTTTCGAATGGTTTGGTGTTATTTTTAAAAAAATAAAAAAATATTTTATCTCACTTATAACACAGGAGCCGTGACACGAGGGGAGGGGTTTCAATTTTTGAGGAAGTCATAAATGAAAATACATCGCGATAAAGCCTTTTATTATTCATCCGATCAACCCGAAATTTTCATATCATATATTGAGAAATCCCTTTACGATTTTTCTTGCTAAATAAATTTTTGTATATAGAGGTAGATGTTGCCGTCTGTGCATGGAAAAGTTTCATGAATTTTCAAAATTTTCCCCCAGAAGCAGTGGCAAATCTCAATTTCTCTCCCAAAAAATGTTTTCATCTAAACAAAAGATGTCTACCTACCCAAATTATACATGCCCAGAAAATTTTGTAATGGTCGGGTGAATAATAAAAAACTGTTTGCGATTTTTTATTTTTGACTTGCAAAAAAAAAAAAAATTATAATTGGTGGCATGTAACTTTTATAATGTTTATCCAATTTCAATGAAACTTTCACAGCTCGTGCAACTCTAAAAGTCACACATATTTTATATAGATTAATATTTCGTATTCCCAACGGTTTTGCCGCTAATCATGAGAAAACTTGTGAAAACTTCTTCGCTTTATCATACAAAAATATTTTTTTCTACATCGAATTGATATTTTGGAATATAGCAAAAAATCCGCCAGACATTTGTATAGTTTTCTCCTATGTTTTCGATTTTATATACGTTTAGCTACATTTAGATGTATGATTTATTCAAATAAAATAAATTTTTATAAATGTTTTGTAACTTTATAGTTTTAGGAAAAAAAGAAAATAGGCCATATTTGAAAAAAAAAACAAACAAACATTATTGATATTACGCTGCTATGTTTTAGATATTTTATAAAACATCTGTGTATTGCGAATATTTCAGTGAAGTCCGTGTTTAAAAAAATCTTTTGTAAGTTCAGCAGGAATTTCACTTTTAAAACTTCTGCTTGAGCAGTTGAGTTACCTTGACATTTGGGATTTGAGAATTACTGCAAAAGAAACCTACCAGACATTTTGCAAATGATATCGATATAAAAATGAAGAGTTTGCTTTCCTCTTTCGAATGGTGCATCGTTTTTTCCAATAAAATTAAAAAAAAATATTTTTCCCATTCCCTCCCCTTAAAGGCTTTAACTTCTTTTTATTCTAGAATAGTCCTTAATAAATTTTCTTCTGAAAATAAAGAATTATTTAGTAGAATGCAAGAAGCTCTGTTGGATTAATAATAATAATAAAAGCTGAAAATAATTAATAATAATAATAATAATAATAATAATGAATAATAATATATAATAATAATAATAATAATAAAAATACTCTCATAATCAGAATTATAACTTTCTGTAATTATTAATACAATAACGGGGTAGTAGCTGCAAAATCAGAGTTAAATTCTTCAGAAACGCATTTGACAAACCATTTATAGCTTTGAAGATATGGCTGATATGAGTGTAAATGCATTGTGGTTTCACTATGGGAAGTTTTTGAAAAGCGGAGGTGGCATTCTTCAAAACTAACATTTGAAAATGCTTTTGAACATTCTGCACATTGTTCATTTCATGACAATTTCAACTTTCATAATCTAACATATTTATGGTATAACTGTTTCTGCCTGTGTGCTTGTTTATTATTAGTATAATCAAATTATCGCAAACTATTTTTTAAAGCACTATCAATACCATGTCCGCACTATAGAGAAATCAACTCGAAAAAAAATGTACAAATTTTAATCTCTTCTCATTGTTCCTGGATATATTCCCAAATCACAGGGTTCGGCGTTCACACGGTTAAATTATGTTAATTGGATAATTTTTTATTGAAAACGTAACAAAATTAATTTAATTTCAAATCTCATAAGGAAATTTTAACGGAAACTTTTTGTAATAATTAAAGTATTTTTAGAAATTAACTTTAAAGTTCAAGTAGTAATTCAGATATTTTAGGTCCTGCCAAAGCAAGAATATTTTCTGCGGAGAAAAAAGAAAATGAAATAAAATTTCAGGTTTTCACGAAAGGTTTTCTTCCATTCCGACACCCACACAATGGACGGAAGGTTTTCACGAAATGTTTTCTTCCATCTTCACCGCGCTACCACACTGGAGGCGGAAATTCTTAGGTTAGTGTTGGATTATGGTAAATTAGTAAGACATCTCATATCGAGCGGCCACTCAGTCCCTCCCGCGCGGATGAAGTAAGCAAGCTCCACCCCAAGCTAAATTACAAAACTCGAGTAGCTTAACTGCCTGGTGATCGGTTCACACACTTTCGCTACTTGTATCTGGACAGAACGAATAAGTTCAAAATGAGCATCAATGAAATGAATGATTGCTTGACCAATAGAACTCTGAAAGAAAAATAAAATAAAACAGAAACACAGGTTTCAAATAAAATTGTCTAGTTAATAAATTTAACACTTATTAATAATAACACTCGCGATTGAAATGTTTTTAACCAAAGATTCTAAAGCGACACTAACACACATATTCACCACATACTCACCAAATTTAGCCCCGGAAATTATGATAAAGAGAGATATTCTTCATGGCTCGTGTGCTGAAATGTTCCAGGATATATTCCCAACAAACCTGGAAAGACGTTCGCATTGTAAAATTATGATACATTGGAGAACTTTTTGCATACACTTAACTTATGACCTTAACACTCTGATATCACTCACAAGGGGCGAAAAGTTAAACTCTATATCTCTTATCTCCTAAATTCTCATAACAGGGGAAACTACACACCTTTCCATACACAAACTTTTTATTTAATAAACTAATCCTCCGAATGAAGGCAGATTTATATTTATACACACCACACTCTCAATTTAACCTAGATTATACAGATATTCAAGGCCTAGCGAGAGAGACAAGAATATTTTTCCGGCAGAGAGAAAAACATTCTCCAATAGAATGACGTATCTTAGATAACGGGAGCGAAATAACAAAAAATACAGAAGATATATCTTATGGAAAAGTAGAAGCATAATCGTCTGTTTACTGCTGCGTTATTTGACTCTGTGTAAACGTTAAAAATTTTTGTGATGCTATGTAACGTTAGATTAAACTAATTAAGTATTCAAAACAAAAAATCTTTGACAAGTTCGCTGGCTGAATCTAAACTTAGTAATATTAGAAATTTCATAAAGTAAATGTTAATTGTCTAATGTAAAGTTAAAGTATTATTCGAACACATTGAAGACTATAAGGAAGGTAGATCCGGAATTTAGGAACAATGTACAAAAATTAAACTTCACAATGAAACCCAAAACATATAAGATCAAATAATAAATGGAACAGGGACAGGAACTAGTTGTTCTCACCCTTTTGATTCCGAGACCTAACCCGAGCAGCTAAGAATTTAATAAGCCCCTTAGAGCGACGAGCAGCAGATGTGTTATTTGGATGCTAATATCGATATAACAGCTTATATTCCTCGATATAAGAATGCTTTATTACCTGGGAAGGTTGGAAGCAGATCGAGTTGGAAAAGCCAACCGGAGCACGGGTAACTACCTTGAAACTTTCGTCTGTCATTTCTTATGGTCTCCAGTTAATTACTGCTTTTGATTATTTAGAGTACCAAGGAATGAAATCATCCCGTCTTCAAGTTCCCTGGCGGAATATCCTGACTCATTCGATAGCTGGAACAGGATCTCAGAAAGGTAGACTCCCACACCGGGAGCGGATTTTAAGCTCATTTATACCCGAGAGAAGTAGTCAGCTATAATCGTGAATCCTTTCAAAATGTTAAGCAAAAAAGTTACACTGAATAGTTTCAGGATTTTTCGAACCGTTTTAAAAGGTGTTAAAAGCTTAGGAAATCGGAGACATTTAGTCAAAACCTTTACACAAGGGTCGTTAAAGAAGAAAAACGTTAACGAAGAGATTTGAACTGGAGAATGGAAAACTCAGACAAAAAAATTAAGGGACCATGGGTGTTTTGTCTGTGCAACGACATGGTTATTAGGGTTAAATGATTTTCACTTCATATAAAAGAAATTCAGGCAAAACCCCGTAATATAACATTCTAAAAGCATAAATCCAGTAAGAACTGTTAAAAGAGGGATCGATATAGAAGTCAACTCAATAAATTAATTAGCGGATTATATAGCTAATCGGCCACTTTATCAATAAGGCTCATATTAGCCAGCTATAATACAATATAGTCACAAATACCTGTAAAAATAAGAGCACATCCCCTGTAATAACAATATTAAATATTTGTATATATTGCTGCCCATACAATATATAAGTCATTATAAATGAAATATAATACTAGTATAAAAAATAAATAATATAAGAAGAAGACAAACTACAAATCAACAGACTAAAACAACCATATATACTCAAAACACAGTAACCTAAAATAACATAGTGAATAAAATAATACACAAGATCAAAACCTGTCCTGGGTTATAGGGGCTTGATTATATAGGACGTATAATAGTAGTAATAGAGGATATTCCGTTGTACTATAGCTATTATACTTGAGATATAATGTTCAACCACTTGTCACCTCTATAGTACACTAACCTAAAAGCACCTTCTAATTCCATTACATTATGTACAGCCTATCTACCTTGGATATATAACCCCGGTGGAAAATTTGTTTTATATATAAAAAGTTTATGTTTAATGATTGTTCTGTTTTACTCTAGATGAATAACAAGCAATATTTAACTTTTTAAAACAATTTATGGAAATTTACTGACACAAAATCCAACATAACAAGAAATAAAATATAAATAATAAATTATTAAATATAATTTATAATATATATATTTATTAATATATAATATATAAGTAGTAAGAGATATATATATAATATAGAATAATATATATGTAAATTAATATTAAAATATATATAATATTATATATATTATATATAAATATATATTATATAATAATATTATATTAATAAGATAAAATATAATAATATATATATATATATATTAATAATAAGATAAATAAATAAACATATAATATAATATAATAATATATTATATGAATATAATAATATATATATAAAGATATAACTATATATTATATTAGATGCACAAAGATGATATAGTGATAAGTAAGATATATATATAATATATATATATTAATAATATATATATAATATATATATAAGTAAAAAATAATATATAATAATATAAAAATATAATATAATATAAATTATAATATATAATATATAATAAGATATATATATATTTATATATATATTATATATATAATATTATATAATATAATAGAATAAATATAGGTATATATATATATATTAAAATAGATAGATATAATAGATAAATTATATAATATATATATATTATATACTATATAATATTATATATATATATAGTAAACCCAATATTATTCTAGTTTAAAATAAGCGTCTTAATATATACATTGAGTTATTAATACAACTTGTACTTTCCAACTATTCTGCTTGTTTTGTAGCCAATTTATTATGAGTTCGATTCCTCCTGAGATAAAGTTAGAAATACTAGTAATACAAATTATAATGCGTGATCTAAAGAATAATTCCTCATTTCTTCTGAAAATTCACTGCAGGGTGTGTATTCCCCTCGAGAAGTAATTTAAACAGCGTGAACATTTTCCCGTTTTGACCTCCAGTCTCAAGTGATTTGTTCTATGTTGTTATATTCCCCAATTGGCTTTTTAGACTTGCTATGTTATTTGATACTTAGAATTACTTATATTCATTTTAACTAACATATAATTACATCAACAACATAATTTAATATTAACTCCTGGGTGCATTAATTGGAGTATAATGTAAATATAGTATATATATATAAGATATAGATATTATTAGATATATATATATTATAGTAATATATATATATATAATATATATTATATATAGTATATTATATATTAATAATATATATATATATATGATATATATAATAATAGTATATATATAGATATATATGAGTATATTGCATGGAAAATTAGGTTTTAATTAATATAATAGAGATATATTATAGATATAATACGTATATATTATATAAAGACTTAATATAATATATTAATATATAACAAATAGATAAAATATATATACTTATCATTATATAGACTAAAATTATATTAGAAATATAAGATATTATATATATATATATGATATAATATATAGATATATAAAATTATATTATATATATTATATGATTATTATAATATAGATAATATATATAATAAGTATAATAATATAAAGACTGAATATATATATTATATATTATATAGTATATGAGGCACGTTCGACAACTATAGATAATTATAGATTTATTATTATATAGACTTCAATTGGATAGTAATTAATTATATATTAATATACTAAAAATTATATATTAAACGTATATTATAATATATATATAATATATAATTATAATATAGAAATAGAATGAAATATATATTAAAGAGATAATATAATTTATATATATTAATATATATTAATATAATTATATATATGGCTTAATTGAAGTGAGTATATATATTATGGTATATAGTATTTCTCAACGATAATGTCACGAGTAGTTGATTGGGGTCTGACTATGCCTGTGCCAAAAGATCTAACGTTAGCGCATCAGCCTTATGCAATCGACAGTTATAATTTTGGAATTGATGTAAAACGCTCAACTCTTGGATATGTACGCTTTACTTAGTAGTACTATATATACTACCTAACTTATAAGTGTTATAGTATATCTATGAGGATGACGGAATAAATTCATATTGATACGGTATGATAATTGAATTATAATGAGTTTCATGTCATAGTACTTATTATACGTCGGTAACTATAGTAAATAACTGGCTTTTCACTTTATAATTACATATATAATGTACCAATTACGATCGTATATAGGCCTATTATAGTGGCCTCTGGACCCAGTGACAGGCTTACGAACCTCAAGCGCTTATATTTTAAACATAGGAGTAGAAAATTTACTTTGTATTATATTTTCCTGATCATTATGATCAACATTATAGTACGTTGTCAATTAAATTCTCACTGGCAAGACACTTATAGGAAAGTAAAGTGACAGATAATTTTTGATGGCCATTGTGGTGCGATGAACGATTAACATTTGCCATACGCAGAAATAGAAGGGAACATAAATAACGCCAGAAGACAATTATTCGCATATTCTCTGAACAAAACGAAATTCAATTATGGTCTTGACATAGATCAAGTTGTGTCCATTGTATTTTTTGAATTTTCATTTTTCTCTGATGTTCTGAACGAAAGTTTCTCGATATTATAAATTTTCATTATAGACTTATAGGGCCAATTAGTCAAATCATCTACTTTCAATTCATGATTTTGTATTTATATCAATAAAAAAACTCTAAAACCAGAAATAGAGTAGTAAAATCATAACTGCCAGTGTTGTAAATCAGTACGGAACTTTCAAACCCTTCCTCTTTGTCTATGTTTAATGCTCGCACTGATAATGTTATGAGCTATGGTATGGCCTCTCTCATGTGTATGTGCTTAATGTATGGCATTGTGTACGTGTCATATCCAAGCTTTTTAATGCAAATAGTAATAAAAAATTATATTGAAAATAAATATTTCTTTTAACATTTTGCTCAAAAAGCCCTTTTATCATTAATGAATTTAAGAATGAACTTGCGATTATAATTATACTTAAATAAATTTACTTTAGCATTTTCTATTTTTTTAAAAAGGGAGCCAGATCTAATTTGATAAAATTTTTTTATTACTTATATATTTTCTATATATTTATAATAAAATCTTATTTAGCCGATTGTCAATTATTGTTATGTCAAGTAATTTTCGCAACACTAGCTCGGAAAGTAGTTGACTGTAACCATGGTCTGTATTCAGTGATGGTAAAGATAGAGTTCGATCACCTTCTTTTAAGTTGACAAATTCCAGGACCTGCAAAACGAAGATGGAAAATTGATATTATGAAATTTAATAAGCAAAATTATTAAGCCTTAGGTTAAATTATGTTTTCGCCTTGTAATTTAATAAATAACTCGTAATACTTAGATAAATTCTGTTAGGTGATATTGGGCTCATGGACACAAAGTTGAAATATCTAACTATTAATTCATTAAAGGAGCTTAAAAAATTTCCATTGGAAATTTACTTGTTGTCCTTGAACTTGTCTCATTCCCAAGGGGGTTGACGATCCTGACGAAGCAGGAGTTCTGTCGGGAAGCAAAGGTAAAATAGACTCTGTGGCTGTACTAACAAGACATGGATCTTCCTGACGTCTTGGTTTAGAAGTGATGCATGTCATTCCTTTTTTAGGCCTGAAATATATGGAATAAATATAGTTTAAAGAAGCTAAAAATAAAATGCCATATATATATATATTATATATATATATTTATATATATATAATATAGTATATTATATATATAGATATTATAGGCCGGTGCCGCGTATATATATATAGTATTATATATATATGTTGTATATATATATATATATTATGTAAGTAACAATTTATCATAGTATGTATGGTATAAGATGAGGATAGAGTATACTATCGTAGAGTTAAGCATAGTGAGCTAGTAGAGAAATAGGTACCTCCAGGTAGATAGCCCCGGAGTAGTGATAAATTATATACCTATACTATAGTCCCCCGAAGTGGGATAGGTAGAGAGGTATGGGACTTGTTTCGAAGTACGGCCCCCCTACCCTACTAGGCTAAGCTATAATATTACCTATAGCTATTACCCTAATAATGATAACGTAACAACCCGCCATAAGGTAGTATAAACCCTGAAGAGTGAAATAGTACAGGCAACATGTCAAGCTATTTCGGTTCTCACACGGAGCCTCTACTTCAGATTTCCCAATTTTTCACACCGAACTAAAAAAAAAAAAAGGAAGTAAAGGAAGGCACGTCCCTCTTATACCTCGGGCTAACCAAGAGAATAACATAAAACTCGACCTATAATAAAACGATATACTCAATCCGAATATTACAGCACGTTTCCGTAAATCGTGTCGAAACCCCCTTTGGACTGTCTATTCCAAACATTACAAACAAAAGGATAACATAATACAAAATAAAAGGTACAAGTTCAACAACAAGAAACATGGGGAAGATAAGGAAATAAAAAAAATTGCATATAGACTCGTATTCGAATATCAGACCCGTATTTATCAGTGCAGGAGGCTCAACGAGAGATTGCTATTGCCGAGAGGACCCGGGTCGAGTCTTACCGTATAGGCGGAGGCCCATGGAAGCCCCTAGAGAGAGAACCTGAAAACACAAGTATACTTGACCGTTTCCCTATCCTTATGAAAAAAAACAACAGAATTTTTGGATGGGGTTACTTGATTACCTCAAGGCCTCACCCGTATAAAGTATACCAATTACAAGCGAGCTCACTTTGGAGTGATTCAGATACGTGTCAGTTAGCGTGTTTTGCGTGGACACCCTCGTAGTACAATTAATTCCTTTAAATAAAATACATATATGTTAAAGGAGGTTTCATACACAGCTTTAACATATCATGTATAATATTGTAAGCAACAAAAAGCATATCTCCCTCTATCATTGTGCATGTGGTTTTTTTATAATCCACCCACTCACATGAACTGATCCTATTGATTCTTATACCATTTATATGTTCATAGACATTCTCCTCTTACACATTGTTATGAAAAATTACACAGATGGATCGCTAAATACGTCTGATGGAGGATAAAATGTGCGTTTCCAACTAGTGTTTTCTTTGTATTTTCACGATGTTTTCAATTATGGTGACTCAGGTTCTGTGCGTGTGGATGGGTTTAGCCTCGCCTACTTTAGAAATTCAATTAGTTTTAAAAAATGTGTGTAAACTTCTTAATTCCCCATTTATTTCACTTGAGATCTTTTTTCACCCGGCAACTAAACTTCTTTCTAAGTACAACGCAAATATTTACCCGCCCACACTCCGTATTCATACCGCCTCTTCTTCACCCTCGTCCTCCACCTTCTCCCAATCACTTCCTACTCTTCTTCCAACTTTCCGAATCGAATTTCCATGTCTGTGATTTCGTGCGCCTACTCATTCTTCTAATTCTTCTCTCCTCCGATTCATTCTCGCTGATCTGGATAGAATTTCCTATTGGGTGTCGTCTCAACCTTGTGGAAATTCAATTACATTTTAAAAACTCCAACTCTACAAATCTTCCTTCCTCTCAAAGACGCCTCCGAACATTTCTATCTCTTTGATGGTCCTCCTGTTGCTCCTGTGGACCAAGATAAATCATCAACTTCTCCTCTTCTCTCTCGGTCCTCTCTCCTCTCTCTTCTTCCTTTCTCTCCTCTCTCACATCTCACTCTCTCTTATTCTTGTGTCATAACAATCGCTACACCATGTCATCTCTCTTCCTCTCGTGGAAAACCCGCATACTCTCCTCATCTCTACTATCTCTGCGTCTCTGACTAGGCGTTGGACAAGCGTTCTCACCAGTCGCACCCCTGCCCACATAATGATAGAAAACCAGAGTTGGAAAGGCGTTTAGCTGATTTCTGAATTAGGACATGTTAGGACAGATAAGTATTTTGAGGTATTAAATTCTATATACGCACCTGAGTTGGTCAGTCAGTGTAGTGTGACTCCGCACAAAGAAGCTGAGATTTAGATCTATATTATTGTTCAGAGTGGCCTCAGTTCCGGCACATTACTGACACCTCGTGTGTATGGGAGTGAGGTACCTGCTGTCCATGCTACTACTACGTTTGTGGATCTAAGGGCGAAATCGGATGTACAAAGCCGTTTCGACTGTACCTTTCTGTCAACCTCCTCCTAGCTCGGCTTATCTCTCGATTCTGGGCGAGACTGAGAGATCGGATGCCGTATCATATATTCTCCACGTACTCCAAGGACATACAGGCTGAGTCATTAGAGTAGCTACGACCGGAGTAAACCTGACTTTCATTCGTCCTCTGCTAGACGTCCGGGAGCCTCGCGTGCGTACACAACAGGTTTGGGATGTGTATCCACACCCGATCAGTAGTTGCCTATGTTGACCGCACCAAGCAACAATAAAATGTGTAGTTGGATGTTGAAGCTCATTCTCCTTTCATACACTGTGGGTAACTCATGTTCGGCCGATGAACATGCCCGCAGCTTAGTACATCTGGGGCTGGGTCGAGGTATATACCATGACATACTGTTTACTCTTTCCTCGCATATACAACAACATCCGCTCCAATAGTCCGCCTCGTTGTGAAATAATTTGCCGTTCACGCAACCCTCTGAGTTTGGGGGACTCGGGGCTCAGCCTTGACCTCACTTCTCAGCTGTGCTGAGTCCCCTTTTTGAACAAGATTACGGCCTAACTGGTGTGAGTGCGTGGTCCGGAGCGTAACGCTTAAACACAAGAAAAGAGTAAAATGCAAAGCGTCTTAGGACCCCAATTTATTGGATACTCTCTCACGATGTACATGCAGCAGTTGGTGGCATACTCGCATGGTCACATTGTGCCTCATTTGTTCACTTGTATCCTTGCCCCAACCTATGTTTCTTGTATTAAATCCCTTGATATTAAACATCTCTTACTCTTTGAACGGTGTCATCTGATTGTGTGCCGTTTAGATCGAGGGAATAAGTTTCTTTGTAATATTTCCAAAAATTACAAAAACTAAAGAAAAAAACACTAGTCGTTATAAGCTCTACTTCAGTGGCTGACAGTTTGTCTGGGCTTATAGCACATAAACTGAAAATCTTATTGATTTCGTCACAGCGGAGGTAGTGGTTAATTTAGAGTTATTATGTGGCGAAAAGATTCATAAACTAACACTTTAACATTTCTACCTTCTTTCAGAAAACATAAAAGTATTAAATCTCATTGACCTTCCATCTCCTATAACCTGAGGTTTTCTTTTTAGGATCGTGCCCTTTATCTACCCCTCTACCCTCGAATAATCCTGTAATAAGGAGTCCGTTCAGTGTTTTACCGAACTTTTGATAAAATCGGGTTCTGTGCTGGTACGCTGGCTCCCCCCTCTTCTATTTTAGATCGTTTTTCTGCGAAATGCTGATGGAGATGCTGGTTGCACTTCTATAAAGTAATATAAGGAAAATAAAGATAAGTAGTACTCCCCTTAATACAAAAGATTTTATGCAGAATTGCACCTAAATCTATTATAACTACTTATTAATATTAACGTCTTTAAATACTAGATCACAGAGTTAGTTAATTTACATAATTAATAAATAATGATATGAAATTTTTTTTATAGTTATGCTTAATTTGCTAAACATAATCCAAGGTAATTGAAATCTACATTGTAAATATGGTAAATCCTCTGCGTTGGACAAAAAATTTGACCTTATATACATCTTTACAATGGACTAGCAATTCTAATTTTATAACTATAAAAATAAATCTTAATAATGCTAATAATAAATAATAATATAATAATAAATAATAATAATATATAAATAATTAATAATATAATATAATATAATAATTAATAATAAATAATAATAATAATATTTAAATGAATAATAATAATTAAATAATTTAATAATAAATAATCAAATAATAATATAAATAATAAAAAGTAAAATAATAGATAAAAAATAAATAATAATAATTAATTAATATAATAAATAATAAATTTAATAAAAAAACAATATAAAGTAACAATTAAATAATTTAATAAACCAAATAAATTATAAGTTTTTTTTTATTTATTTACAGCAAAATAAATTTCTCAATCTTAAGCAATTAAATGGCAAAAATTATAAATCAGTGAATCATCTACTTCGGTCTTTCTTAAATACTTAAAAAGTTTTCTAACATTTCTCCTAAAATTTTATTAAATTTTAAATTTAAAGAATTTTTTATTTAGTTTAAATATCTTGAAATATTTTTCAACCGTGTAAATATTTTTATTATTATATATTATAGATATTATATATTATAAGATATTATTTATTATTTTTATAATTATATATAATTATTATTATTATTATTATATATGGATATATTATTATTATTAATATTATAATATTATTAATATTAATTTTAATTATTATTATATTATTATTAAATTAATTATTATTATTATTTAGTATATAATAGTATAATACAGTAGTATAAGTAATACGAAAAATAAGTAAGTAGGTAAGTTAAGTAAAGTAAGTAGTAGTAGTAGTAGTTAATAGTAGTAAAGTAGTTTTAGTAATGCCTTAATTAGGTCGAAAAAACTCCAAGCTGAATCAGTTTACAATGCGATTTCGGAAAGTCTTTGCCAGATGGTACAGGGGAGCAGGACAGATGAAAGAGTGGAAAGGATTGTTTTATATTTTAGGTGGAGTCAAAATTAGTGGCAAGGCTCTAATATTCAAGGCTGTCTTAACGAACGTGAAAATGGAGGTATATATATATATAGTAATATAATATATAAAGAATATAGGATAGATATATTATATATAATATTATTAATATATGTGAAATTATAATATATATAAGTATATATTATTATTATATAGTTATAATATATAATATATAAAATATATATATATATATATATAATAATATATAATATTATATATAATATAAGTATATATATAAATAATTATATATGATATAAATATTAAGAAGGTGTGTGAGCGAAGAATATGTGAAATTTATTCAGTCATTCCGGGTCAGGAAAAAATGCGGATGTCGATAGTTTAAATCCATCTTTAATACCCGCGGATTTGCGGCCCACTGGCCGCACCTCCCACGCGCCACCCCTGTAGTTAAGTTTTTTGTTAGAGATCTGTCGTTAGGCGCAACGCCCAAGAATAACTCATTTATAAACATAATTTTTGTAGATTATATACGGCTAAAGTATATAAATATACCCGAATTATGTTCCCATATCACCCCTAATGTGTATATACTTTTATGAATATACCCTTAAGTCATAATTGAGTAGCAATCCAACTATATAAACTATGATATATATATAGTAATGATAGGTGGGCTGAGTACCCAATAAGTACTTTATCTGTCTTAGGCCTAATATAAGTAATGAGGTATAGAATATAATGTAATAGTTTCTTTAAAACCTAAGGCAATAGGGTTCACTTTAGAATCTATACCCTTTTTTTGCATTTACTGATCAGAACGCTTGGAACCTACTCTTTGGTCACCCCAATCACTGTAACGCTCTTTCCGTCTTGAAGCGCTGCCACCAAAATTTGGAAAAAGGTTATATATTAATGCTTGAAATTTAATAATTCTCAAATTATGTCAAAAAACAAAAGCTTCTGAAGCCTTTCAGGGGGGAGAGTTTGCCCTATAATCATTTGTCGTCACATCGTTAAAATGAGATCTGCACCACATAGAGAACAACGTGCTCACTCCTTAAAACTAAACTGTGTTGTGAAGGGTATTGCTAGACCTTAAAACACTGTAGGCTTCTGCAAGATTGTGAGAGAGAAATAGCGTTTAACAATTATCGGAAATGACTTGTCTCCTGGGTAGTATATTGATGTGTGTTTTTATCCTTGCTGTTGTCCAAACTTTTTTACATTTTGGATGTCGATTAAAGAAAAATGTATCTTAAGGAGTGTTTTTTTGAACCTCTGAACAATGTACTCTGTTTCATCCAGCCATCGGCGGATAAGACGGATAAGAAGAACCGTTCGATTGGAGTCAGCATAGATCGCAACAGATGGTGAGATTGCGTTGTAAACTGTGTTGTAGATGTGACTAAAATTAGCTAAGTTTATTATATTGGGCGTGCCCGTGGAAGTAATTTTAGCTGTGCCTTTAAGCAAGAAGGCGGATTTCACTCCACAATAGGCATCTGTTTAAGATTAATTTTATAACCCTCGTTGTTTACAACCACACGTGGAGATATCAAGAAATACTGTTTTTTTAATCTAGGATTTGTAGAGCAAATTTCGACAGATGAGTACAGTAGCGATCGTCGTGTTTGCAGAGTTTTGAAATCTTTACTCTCCTCATCTTTGCACCCCTAGAAGGAGTGTGCTGTTCTCGTTATCCTTGAACAGTACCCTTGCTACTTTGGAATTGAACCTAAGTATTGCGATAAGAGATAATATTCTATGAGTCAGTGTATAGTTTAGAACTAGCCTATACGTGATAGTCAAGTGACTGTAGTTAATACCTTCACGTAACTAATATGATATAATAGGGGTTGCGGCCGGTATATTTATAACTCGTAAAGATGATGGTTCATGAGATATTATATTAGGGTATAATATAAATACCTAAAATACATCTGCATAAACTCAATGACCAAAAATACTGAAAATATTAGTACGTATGAGCAAAAAAAATACTATTAGATAATAATATAACCATTAAAATGCATTTTACGAATCTTGCATTTTAACAATGTCTTTCATCATTCATGAATCTTGCGTATACTAGAATTATCCCCAAAAAAAATTTAAGAATAGCAGGATGCGAACTTATCCAGACCAGCGGAATTCTTCTAAAATTACCTCAGGTATGATTTTCACATTCGCGAATACACCTACTAACTACCTATATTCTTAATCTAATGATATAACCCCAATATAATAACCAGTTAGAATAGTCATGGTAGTCACAATATGGTAAATGGCACAATAATACAGATATAAATTATATAATGGAAAATATTTAAATATTAATACATTTTGTTTGAATAATATATTCAATTAGATAGAATATATATATTTTCAAAATATATATACAAAAAAATAAATAAAAAATCTAATACTATTACAATATTATATTAATAATATAATTTGATTATATATAAAATAAATCCCTTATATACAGTAAACCTAAAATCTATTTGTATTATATACTAATATAATTACCCCCATAGTAATATATAAAAGCTCAGGGTTCCTATGATAAAAATCATGTGAGGTATATTGAAATTGATCTATACTAACCTTATTGAGTAATAATATAATTATATACTCAGAAAATATAATATTAATGAATATACATACTTCTCATCAACTCTTATTCACTGGTCTGAATACGGATTCATATTGCATAAATATACTCCAACTAGAAAACTCAAATCTTTATGAGAACCTGGCGCTATATAATTGTCGAAAGCCTCCTATTAACTCAACCCATTTGTGCGTATTCTTAGGCAACCTCTTCATTCCATACTCTTCTCCATCTACAGGTGTTCGGTGATGCCGCTTCCATTTGCCTGTGATTAACATTTGATCCGGTGTCGGATTGCCACTTAGGCTCCAGAATTAATCTAAATGAACGGTAGGAAAAGGCGGGTTGCAACGAAGATGTGAAACACTCAATCCCAAAGGTTTATTGAGGGAATTGTGACTTCCATTGCTGACCCCGCCCCTTCAGTTAAAATCTATTATTCTCTATAGCATCATATCACAATAATCAAGCAGCTTTACCCTCGAAGATAATGATAGTTGGTGAATTAAGAATAATAAGTAAGAAGAAAGCTCGAGGTCAAAATGTCCAACCTGTCTCCGAAAAAGTGAAAATCCACCCTAATAAAATAACCTTATCATAACTATCGCCTTATAGCTCTAAATAACTTAATGTATTTCTATCAAAGAGTGCTTATGAGAAAGCCTTCTACAATAAAGATCTAATCAAACTTCTTTTAATGATGACCGAATATGGAAATAATCAAATCCCGTTACTTTCCGAAATCGCCAGACAAGTAAGCTTTTCGAGCGCAAGTTAAAGATTGGCAATTAACTAGCGATGAATATTTACTTTACCAAATTATAAGGAACAGATTATAGGTTTTCCAGCATCTTAGAGAAGACAGGAGGAGTATTTGCGTTAAGGTTGGCGCTTAGACAGTATAAAAAAGCATTTGATTGTATAGCCAGAGCTGTCAACTAGGCTCTCACAAGACTTCCACTACGTCATATGATGGTTTCACTTTCTTCTTATATTTGCAAGCTTACATAAAAAAGAAGTTATATAATTCAATACAAAATTTTATATATATGAGAATATAGGTAATAAGTAAGCTCAAAGTAATATCTTGCTGATATTGTTTGATGGAGTGCGGAACATTTCTTTCTATCTTTCTGTATCAGTTAAGAATAGTCAGCGTTCACTCTTAGAGGTTCAGTTGATCTATTGTCTCACTGAGCTTATTTTCACCTAAGACATATTTAACTAATGATCTTCCAAACACTGCAACAATATTAACAATATCTTCTCATTCCAGGCTTCATATGTAGTTGTACCATGTGACTTCTGACCCACCTTTGCATTTCCAGAACTCATTTGCTGAACTCGCTGCAACCTTTTCTTACTTCTAGGAGATAGCCGTCTCGCACGTTTGAAATCTTTCCGATTCTATTTTCGGTGATCTGGGAATAGATTCCCGAGTATGCGTGGTCGTAGTCGCAAACCTTGTGAATTAATTCCCTAAAAACGCCAGAGCTCTTCTTTTCCCAAAACTATACCCTCTCCTTCTCAAGAACTATCTCTTCAATACTTGTCGCTCTCAACTCTGCTCTCTCCACGGCTTCATATCCTCCGCATTCTCTTCCTTTCATTTTTGACATATTAATAACCAATCCCGATATGGCCATAAAGCATATAACAACAAACTTATGATATGTACTGTATCTTGGAAAGACTTTCACTAGTCACAAAACAGCTCAAGATGAATTAAATCGGGGCAGGAGTTCTGTTTAGACTGCGAGACGTTTTTTCCTCTTCACTTTTTTTCTCTTTTCATCTGCTCCAGCTATACAAGGGTCTCATCCGCCCTTGATAATCAATGGAGTACTGCTCTCATATCTGGGTGGGGTGGGGGGGGTTGGCTCTAGGGGGTTTTTCGAACCTCGATTTTTGAGATAGAGGTCGATTCAAAGTATAAGCCTAAAAGGTCTAGGTAATAAACTGTCCTTGTGTAACTTTCTACTTAACATTATCTGGCTTATGGCCATGCGGTTTCGCATGTTATGTTAGGTTTCATTTTTATTCTCTATTTTCTTTAATAAGGTACGGCGTTAGCACGGCAAATGTTGTTTCAGACGAGAGAATCTTTGCATTCTCGGCCTTCGTAACTCACTCACCTTTACCTAATAGTTAAGCAAAAAGGGTGTGGTTGCTGCATCACCTGGCACATCGAGTATTTAGTTTTGAATATCAGTTTGGAGTTGGTTACTTGGTTAGATTATAATTGTGTAAGGCATATACTAACATCACAATTATATATGAACATTAATTTATCATTGTATTGCAATAGAGTTATTATGTGATTATTAACAATGTGGCATAACAACAGCCAGATAATAAAAGAAGGTAATATATACTATAAACTACGTAATTTGAACATATACAGATAATTTCATCCTTATACATTTTACTATCTATATATATATATATACTGGATAGCTATAGGAGCAAGAGCATTATGATGGGACGAGAGAGAGGAGATTAGACAAGAGAGAGGAGCAGACGAGAGATTTACAAAATTCTTTTTTCAAAATTTACCCTAGTTCCTTTGCGATTTACTTGAGTGAACGGAAAAATTTCATAATCCCATTCGCAATTTTTTCGATAACTTCTATTTCTTTCGCTCGTTACACAAGTAGATGTTGGTAATGAACGCGGCAACGATGCCTAGTCATAGATAGATCATTATATATAATGATATAAGAGTGAAAAGTCTATGTACGCCCATAGCTCTCTAGCGTAACTCTCTTAACTACTTAAGAAGCAGGTAGTGATGAAGAGAGCAAATTTCAAACAAGATTGAAGTGTGTTTATGTTTAATAATTGTTGAATTAACCTAAACGTATTGTCTATTCTATTTTCACAAATTTATTTGGTTAATCATGTTCTTGTCTTTCTTCCCCATTTTAGATATACCAATAGTTAAAATTGTAATACTTATTTAAAAGTTAACCAGTTTAAATACATTTATATAAAAAAGACACAACAAAAATCTGGAGTTCGAGCTATACCCTAAACACTGCCCGCTAACCCTATGTATACTGCATTTGTCGTGTTTCTCTTTACGAATGAAAATCTCATCCTCTTCAATATCCTCCTCATTCGAACGATATATTTCCACTCCACACCTTTTTCTTCTATAGAATTCTCTTCCATCTTCTAGTGTTTCTATACACTCTCAATGTCTCAATCTCCAATTCAATTTGTAATTAATGTCTCACCCTCTGGCAATCTTTATTGCTCATACTCGCTGTAATTTCCGGAGATTAAGAAATGTATATTGTGAGTCGTTGTACAAACACCCTCCTTAGAAATTTAGCTCTGCCCCTTGAGAGCGTGTCACCTTATTCTACAGAGATGGAGATGGTGGTTGACCGAGGTTGAAACCAGACCATTCTTAAGTATTTAGTAAGATTTACTTAATATACCTTCTTCTTTGTCATCAGTCAGCTCTCACTACTGTAGTAATATATTTATAAATAATGATTATGGTTAGGAGATATATTTGTATATTCCAAAGCCCTCACAGTTCTTGCTGTATATAATTATTATGTTGGTATATCTAGAGTTAGATAGGTAGGGAGATTAGATAGACTAATACTCAACTCATATTTATATATAATATAATGTGTGTGTGTGTGGCCACTAGTTTCTCCCTTTATCGCTACCAGAGAAGCAGAAGTCTGCAAATACTTCATTTCAAATGGCCAACTTGTTTGTGTATGTGCTTAACAATGTTGAGTGATTGTCTTTTCCGTGCAAATATTGCTGGGATGTGGTGTGCTCGTATACTTATCAGTGGTGAATGATTGGAGACTTTTTTACTTTGACAGTAGCTAAAATTTAAAGTTTTTGGAGCAATGTTTTTTTTTACCTTGCCAATTACTAAAGACATATATCGGCAAGAGATCTTTACTCTAAAATCAAAATATTAAAATTGGCCTTTGAAAATATATATAGGCTCATGGAATATTATGCCAATTTAAAATTCGAGATACAACACTAATACATAGACGCTATATTCAATTCACACACAGCCATGAGAACGGCTGTTTTGATATATGCATGAATTTGCCTCCAATTGAGCTCACAAATTATGCGAACATACTTACGTGAAAGTGTAGACTTGCTATAGTATCGGAAAACATCTAGGCATGAGGTTTTTATATATATTTTTTCTACAATATGCTGACTTTGGGTTTCGTATAAAATAAATATTTGATGGACTCATAGATAGAACTTTTTGTTTAATAAACCTTATAAGTAAACCCCATAAGTAAACCTTACATGTAAACCAGTTATCACAAATCATAAAATCTCTCGGACAGGCAATAGCCATATATTATTGATAGTAGTATTACAAGTACACACTCTAGGTTTTGAAATTATACTCCACATGAATTTCGGTTACTACTACTATTGGTACAGAGAATGACACAGATTATGTGATGCATTGTGCTTCAGCATATTTGACAGATGCCCTCAAACTAATTTACATTAATTTCAGTGATAAGAAATCACCCAACAAAAATAATCAACCTCGCCCGCCCCACCCAAGAAGACACATGACAGGTTAGACGAGAACATATGGTAGACAATATGCACCATCAATATTCACACAAATGAAATTGATTACGATTGGATCTTATGGCTACTAGCCCATACTAGTGAAACATATTTCATTATAGGAATAAATTGTGATTTTCCCTACGCCACATAAAGACTTTGGGTAGAATGGAGGAGCAATTCGTCCAAAAGCCATATCTGATACAATAACGTTCAAGGAACGTGCTTCAGCTATAGTTTTATCGAATCTCTCAGAGTCTCAGGCCGAGAAGAAAAAGCAGAAATTATAACCCTCAAACTAAGAAAACTAATCTGAGGATTCCAACAACTGGTACAACAATGACTGTGGTTGAGGTTAGAGCCTATTTGGACTGACAATTACTCTGATATTGTACAGGAAAATCCTTGGAACCCTAGGAAACCCCACGAAAAGCTGCCAGAGGAGAAGTGATTTGTAGATATAACATTAAGAATTGGATTTAGCTAATACATATGTTATGATATGAATCGCAAATTTATCTATTGTTTTGCGGTGAAAAAAAGATTATAGCATGCAATAAGTATTCACTATACTTACGTACTATAGTACTTAGAACGACTTTCCAGAGATAAATAACAAGATGAGAGCCTTTTCAATCCAATTAGATATTATTAAAGTATACTGGTAAATGAGTCTTAACTCACAATGGCCAGCAATGGCACTAACATGGATGCAGATTTTACTGATTGTCCTATGTGAGAACATCCTAACAAGCTGTACATCGGAGAATCAGTCCAAAAGAAGGTGAGTAGTTCTTTATGCATAAATGTATAACATCACTATTGTTAAACTTACATTCTGTACATGTCCACTAATTTAAAATGTAAATCTAAAACATTGAATATCTTTTATATGCATTCACTATAACAACTTTGTGCTACGGATCATTTAAATGTATTTTTCATTGCATATATAACCAACACAAATACTAATATATTATTATATATATATAATTTATAGTAATTAATTAAGAGAATAAGAATTATATTTATAAAATTATATATAAATATATAATATATATATATATTATTTAAATATATATATCATATATGTATAACTGTATATATATGCTTATTATATATATAATATATATTATAATATATATAGATAAATATATATATATATATATATAAGATTATATAATAAAATAATATAAAATATATAATATAATATATAAATACTATAATAATAATAATATTAAAACATATTATAATATATATATAATATATTATATAATATAATATATAATAATATATATATAATTAATTTATTAAATTAAGTATATATATTATGTATAACATCATTGTTACACCTATATGACTTCAATAAGATCACACGTAAATGTTGATATATATATATATTATAATAACAAGTAGATGGGAATTCGCTGATAATATCTTGAGATATTTTGAAGTCTTCATACACCATCAAAAACTAAGAGCTTTTTTAACTGCTTACCGACTCACTTCATACTACACTCCCCTCAAATTCAGAACGACCATACACTTACCCCTACCGAAACTGACCTCACTGTGTGGGAGATAGGTCATACCCTTCATCAGGAGGTAAAGGAGTGAAGGGGCTGCTCTCCTACACCACACCTAGAAGAGAACAATATTAATATGGATAAGTCCTGCTTCACTATCAATGAAATGGAAAAAAAACTAAACTAATAAAATCTCTCTTCTATCT
>JABUQX010075140.1:32500-37500 GCA_015478945.1 Trachelipus rathkii | reverse complement strand
TGGGTGGGGAGATCTCTTGAGCGCGAATGATCTTTGCGTTGAACTCGGAGTCAAGGGAGGCTCTGCAAGGAAGTTTATAGTGGCATGGACGAAGGTGCTTAATTTTTGAGAAGGGATTGAAAATCATAGGGGGAAAAGACGGAAATTCTGATGGTGAGTTAGGGAGCAGGACAGAGTTTTGAATATAGAATGGAGGGGAAGTACTGAAAACAGACGGAACAGTTTTGAATAATTTAGGATTGTATAGTCGAATAAGAAATGATATGTTCCAGGAGTTGAACCATAGAATTGGAAAGTTTAATGGAACATTTGCGTCGTTGTACCCTTTGCTCAAGGACCGTAATATACCGAGGAAAGTCAAAACAATAATATATACCAGCATTATGAGGCCCATATTAGCATATGGACATGAGGCTTGGACACTAAATACAAAAGCTAAAAGTAAAGTACAGGCATGCGAAATGAAAAGTAATTTAAGAATTGATATTGGGGGTGGCAGGAATTGGATTAGGAGGAAGGAATGATTGACAAATGAGGGCGGGGGGTGTTGGGAGTGGAGAGTATATTGGAACTGGTGGAGAGAGGACAGTTGAGATGGTTCGGACATGTGAGGAGGATGGAAGCAAATAGGTGTGCGAAAAAGTATTATGAGTGGCAGCCGGAGGGAAGGAGAGGAGTGGGGAGGCCGAGGGTGAGGTGGAGGGATGGTGTTGAGAGAGCGGTGGAGAGGAGGGGGATGACCATGGAGGAGGTGGAGGAGGAAAGAGTTTACGATGATCGACGGCGATGGAGGAGCTTGGTGCAAGACCCAATCTGGCAGGTGGCCATACCACCTAACAGGAAGGATTATGAGCAAAGTAAAGACAAGTGTATATATATATATATATATATATAGATTATTTTGTTGTCTATAACATATATATATATATATATATATATTATATATATTATAATATTATACTATATATATATAATATATATATATATATAGTGTGGTGTGTGTGTGTGTGGGTGTGTGTTGTGGTGTGTGTGTGGTGTGTGTGTGTTTGTGTGTGTGTGTGTGTGTGCGACCTTAGAAGTAGTATTTCCTTTATTTGGACCAAGCCAAGAATTTGTATCTCCTTTAAACTTGAAAAATATATTTTTGAGTCCCGCATTGACTTCCATTTTCAAAAGTTTCTTTTAATTCCACAATTCTTGATTTCCATTTACAGAACTTAGCTTTCACAGGAATAAATATTCAAGCTCGTATCGAAATCTTACTTTCCACCTCTTAAAAGGGTCATCAATTAAACATAACTCTCTCTCTCTCTCTCTCTCTCTCTCTCTCTCTCTCTCTCTTCTCTCTCCCATCTCTCTCTTCTCTCTCTTCTCCTCTTCTTCTCGCTATTGGAAATATATTGTAGATTTCTTGCAGCGCATGTGTTTTGTATATAAAAATGGTACAACTGAAGAGCGATTGAGTCGCGAGGTAAAGGGCCCAGGTTCGATCCCTCGTCCGGACTCTAGGTAGCGATTACCTAGAATAGTTTTCCTTTTAGAATAACGGACAATACTGTGTATTATTATTATTATTATATTATTATTATTATTATTATATTATTATTATTATTATTATTATTATTATTATATTATTATTATTATTATTATTATTATTAAAACAAATTTCATTAAAATATTTGTACAAGAATATGATTTTGCTCGTTGGTTAGATAAATTTTCTTAGCTCAAGTAACAATTTTTACACGTGTAATGAGATGTCGAGTATCGACCACATTTATATATATTATATATATATTATAATAATAATATATATATATAATATATTTATATATATAAATTATATATATATAATATTATATATATAAAATATTATATATATATATATATATAGTATATATATATATATTATTTATATGTCATGTGGGCGTGTTTGTCCCATGTATGTACGTAAATTTGCGTATGTGTGTAGGTGAGTGTGTGTATGTGTTCTTTCTGAAAGAATATTGTGGAATGGTCTATCTGTTGTTTGCCTCTGTTTATGAAGAAAGGTTCTTTAACGATATCGTTTTGAAAGTGAATAAGAAAAGTTTAGAAATTAAATAGATTTATCTGAATTAAGCCCTTCCGCTAATTATTTATTTTATTTTAAGTGTAATTGCTTTTTCAACCAACGGTAATTATAATTTCCGGAGAACTTATGTGTAATATTTTAATTTAAAATTTAAATATTTAAATTTTATATTTAAATTTAACATTTTAATTTAACATTTTGATGTTTAAATTTAAAATTTTAATTTAACATTTTAATGCTTAAATTTAACATTTAAATTTAACATTTCAATTCTTCAATTTAATATATATATATATATATATTATATATATTATTTTATATATATTATAATATATATATAATATATAATATATATATATATATATATTATATTTAATATATATTATATAATATATATATATATTTAATATAATTATATATATATTATTATATATATATTATATAATATATAGTTTAAACCAAGAATTCGGAACATATATATTTTTTTTGAGGAAGTAAATAGTGATGTTAATAATAGTGATGGTGAAGTGATAGTGTTAATAAATAGGTGTTTAATATTAATGTTATTTGGTAACAGTGGTTTGGTGTTGTGAATGAAGTTAATATTGTTAATATTTGGGTTTTAGTTGATGATAATAATTGTTAATATTAGTGTTAATATTGATGTTAATTGGTTTATAGTGTTAAATGAATAGCCTGATAGCTCCCAGTGGTAGAGGGTTCGCCTTGCCAAACAAGTCGATTGTCCCAGGTTCGCAACTGGTCGGATGGGAGATTGAATTAGCTATTCTCCTCCTTGGAGTTGGCTTAAGTCTTGCTCGAACGTTATTGAGTAATCCCCTCCTCGATTCGGGCCCTTTGTCCCGTGAGACGGTGTGTGTTTTATATATATATTATATATATATAATATATATATTATTATTATTATATACTATATATTATATATTAATTATATATATATATATATATATATATATATATATATATTATATATAAAGAAGAAGAATTAATATATTAATATATATATATATAATTATTATTAGATTTTGAAAGTTTACTCTCATTATTTATTCATCTTATTTATTCTAATTTATATTTTTATCTATTTTATTTTTTTATTTTATTGTTTACTTTTATCTATTTTCAATAATTTAATTTTTATTATAGTTTATATTTTTATTTTTATTTATTTTATTAATTTCACTGTTTGTTTGAGATTACAAATAATTGCCAGTTTATAATTGTAAACAAAATAATATGATTTTTAAATAATATAATTTTTAAGTACTCTAAAGAATGCATAACATCGTAACTCAAAATGGGATATCATGGGATGGGACGGGATAGAATGATATAGAATGGAACGAGGTAAAATTGGTGGATGAGACAGAATAGGATGGGAAGGCGACGGATAGAATGGGATGGAATGGAATAAAATGAGATGGGATGAAATGGGAAGGGATTGAATGGGAAGGATTAGACGGAATGAAATGGGATAGGATTGGAGGGGATAAAATGGGATGAGACGGGACGGGATGGGAAGGATAGAATGGGATAGGATGTAATAAAATAGAATGGGGTGGGGACAGAATAGGATAAGGTGGGATGGGAAGGGATAAAATAGAATTTGATGGGATGGGAATAGAATGGGATGAATGATACGGTATAAAATGGGGCTGAAATGGAACGGGATAAAATAGGGTGGGATTGGATGGGATACAATGGGACGGGATAAAATAGGATTGGATGGGACGAGATAAAATGGGATTGGAAAGACATTATAGGATGGGCTGGGATAGAATGGGATGAAATTGGGCAGGATAAAATGGGATGGGATAAGACTGGATAAAATGGGAAGGGATGAGACGGGATAATATAGGATGGACTGGGTTGGGATAAGATGGGGTGGAATTGGACGGGCTAAAATGGAATAGGATGCGACGGGATGGATGAGATGGGATAAAATGGGATAAGATGAGAATGGATAAAATGGGACTGGATGGAACGGGTTAAAATGGGATCAAATTTGATCGGACGGGATAGGGTGTGGTGGTATGGGACCGAATATAATGGAATGGAATGGGAAGAATAGAATGAAACAAATGAGACGGGATAAAATGGGATGAGATGAGACAAGATAAAATGGGAAGGGATTCGAGGGGATAAAATGGGATGGAATAAAACTGGCTAAGATGGAATGGGATTGGATCGGATGAGATAGAATGAGATGGGGTGGGCAGGGATAAAATGGGATGGAATAAAGCATGATAGAGTGGGATAGAATGGAATGGGATGAGACGGGATAAAATATGGGATGGAATGGAACATAATTGGATGGAATGGGATTGAACGGAATAGAATTTGATGGGATGGGACGTGTCAAAATGGGTTGGGATGCGACGGGATAAAATAGGATGGGATGGAATGAAATAAAATGGGAATAGATGGGACGGGATTAGATGAAATGGGATGAGATAGGATGGGATGGGACGGGATAAAACTGAATAGGATGAAACCGGATAAAATGTGATGGGAAGGGAAAAATGGCGTGTGTTGGGGATGGGATGGGATGGAGGGAAATGGAGTGTGTTGGGGGAATGGATGGGATGGGATGAGCAGAGAATGGACGGGATATAATCGGTTGGGATGTATCATGATAAAATGGGATATGATGGGGTCAAATAGAATGGTATAGGATGGGACGTAATAAAATGGGTTGGGATGGAACGGGATAGAATGAAATGGGATGGATCTTGAAAAAATGGGATGGCATGGGACGGGATAGAATGGGATGAGGTGGGACGGGATAAAATAGGATGGGATGGGACTGGATAGAATGGGATGGGACTGGACGGGATAAAATGGAATATGATGAGACGCAATAGAATGAGATGGGACGGGATAGAATTTGATGAGATGGAACGGC
>JABUQX010075140.1:0-22500 GCA_015478945.1 Trachelipus rathkii | reverse complement strand
TATATATAATATATATATATATTATATATATATAATATATAATATATATATATATATATATATATTATATTATAATATATATATATATACTATATATATATATATATATTTTATATATTATATATATATATTATATATATTATTTATTATATATATATTTAATATATATTAATATTATAATATATTATATATATATATATATATATAGTATTAATATATATTATAATATATATATATATTAGTATATATATATATATATGGCCTAAGGTCTTCCCCGAACGGTGACGTCCCCGAGAGACATGACGGATTCCTCCTTCTGGCAGTGCTTCGTGATCGTTTCCAAACAAGCCTACAGCTACAACACAGGCTCCTTGACCGTGAAGGTCCAGACATGTGCTTAATTCCGAGCGTACAGTGAGAAGACGACCATAAATGAACGTGGAAGTACGTAAATTACAAGGTTCTGCCATCGGCCCTCTCCTGATCAGGGAACATCGGGTTGCGATTTCATTCTTTTTCAAAGCGTAATGAGGATTGGACACTCCCACAGATTGAGTCGAGGTCACACCTCATGGACCAGAATTGAACGTTAGCGGATTTGGGAGACGTGCAGGTGGAGCACTTTTCTGTTGCAATATCTCCCCAAGGATTCCTTTGGAGGTGAACTCTGTTGAATGGTGTGGGCAGGTTATTTGTTTTGGGTGCTCGCAGGCATTGCAATGTAGTGAGCCAGAAGGAAAACGCCTTAACGGCCTTTAAGGTAATGCGGAAGAAACATCAAATTCAAGAGTATAAACGCGCCTTTCACGTCCCATTCCATTGGCGTCCATTTTTGTTACTCCCAAATGACAACGCACACACACAACTGCAGCAGGTTCGTTCAAAGGTTACCTAACACAGGGTAGGGTCCAAACTTCTGGCCCATTTTCTGCAAGGAGCCCCGGACATGAATCCAACTGAAACATGTTGGGATTTTTGTTTGGGTATCAGTGTTCGAGCCCGGTGAACATGCTCCCGTCACACTCAGGAGCTTGCAAACCGCTTTGACAATATCCGCAGGAGATCATCTCCCAAAGATCATTTATCATTGCCAGAATCGTTTTGGAGGAAAGTTTGGAAGGGCCAGAGGGGTAAACCCAATTTTATTAAACACCTTTAAATGCTGCTTTCCATTGTATTTGCAGAATTTTTTGAATGATTAATAAAATCATCAATCCATATTTTCCTTGTTTTCTTTATTGCCATTTAATTCCCTACAGTCTACACACTGTCGTTACATACGGTTTATACATTTATAAATCCTTGTGGCAAACACTCCCGAGTTTATTTATTACCAAATAAAACCAAAACCTACTACCATCTTCCTAATAGAAAGATTTAAATTATATTTAGGGGTTGATTTCATTAATTTGGCCCGCCGAGTATATATATATTATATATATATATATATTATATAATATTATATATATATATTATATATATATTATAATATATATATATATATTATATATTATATATATTCTCGCCACTCACTTGATACAAGACATACACTCGCAAGTGAATCGTGGAGGCTACTTCTTTGGCGTACCCCCAAGTATCACTCTGCGTACCCCCAGGGGTACGCGTACCACAGGTTGGGAACCGCTGGTATACACCATAAGTTTGGAAAATTTATCATTAAATCCTGTGCTATATTATGAAATTTCCTTTTATATATGCTAAGTATAAAAATAAATAATTAATTAATCATTCATGTTTTTTTTTGTTTGTTTTTTTTTTTAAATAAATTAAATTTATTAGTTTATGGTACATAGTTTTTGTTTTATTATGTATCGAAAATAATCTCTTGATCTTGGGCGCCTCTCTCTCTCTTCCTCTCTCTCATCTCTCCTACTATGTAACTCTCTTCTCTTAACTCTCTCTCTTATCTCTCTCCTCTCAGCTCCCTCTCTCCCTCCTTTCTCTCTCTCTCTTCTTTCTCTCTCTCTCTCTCTCTCTCCCTCAGATGAAAACTGAAGATCGAGAAAAAAATATATGTTAAAAGCAATGTATGTAACTTAAGTCAGCAACTCGTTTTAATATAATTAAAGGACGATGTTTCAGATAAAATAACCAAAAATCCAATAGCCTTGTTTTAACACCCTATAATAAGAAAATAACCATTAAAAGGGTTAATAAAACACTTGTGTTTGCTGGTTTCACTTAGTTGAATGTACCAAAAAGCGAACATAAGAAGTTCCCTTGGTGGTGAAATAGGCGACCTTTCCAAAATCAAAGCCACAATACCGGTGTTGTCTATTTTCAGTTCTTTAACGTAAAACCGGAAGCCCCCATTAACAAGAAACCTTCAAAAAACCTCAAACGTAAAACAACGGGTTGTAGAGAAGCAAGAAAAAGAGGTCACAATCCTACTACTAACATATATATATATATATTATATATATATATATATATAATATATAATATATATTATATATTAATAATATATATATATATATATATATATAAGTGAGTGAATCGACAGACCCAATATTAAATCTAAATAGAGGATAATTCGTAACCAAAGTGTAATATAATGTATATAAATTATTTATACTATTAATTGTTCCCGCTTAATTAAAAAATAATTTTTTTTATGCCTGTTAATACCATTGAAATGGCGAAAGGATACAAAAAATTTAAAAAATAAAAAATAAAAGAAAGCAGCTGACACACGTTCACCGAAGCTTCTATTGTGAAGTCAAGACGCGACCCCCCTTTAAAATTGAGGAATATTAATATTGTGTAGGATATGAAGTAGAACGCTTACCGCTTACTTATTCTAAAGAATGATGAGAAAGCATAATATTCCCCATACATTCTAAGGTTGAGACCCTAAGTACTGTTGAAGCAGTAATTAAGATAAAAAATTCCTCGTATGTTGAAACAGCAAGAATTACATCATTCTTGAAGCAATCCCTAACCAACCACTGTGAAATGCATTTCCGATACGTTTGATATGGGGAGGTGATTAAAACCCTTCCTAGATAAGAAGACGTTTGGAAAATTTGAAAAGTTTTATGTTTTTGTTAAAAGAGCGATTGTCCCGATTGGAACCAACTGTTTGTGTGAATATGAGAATTGCTCGTGTGTATGTATTTATGTGTGGTTTGTTGTGTGTGTTGTGTTTTTGTGAGAGAGAGAGAGAAGAGAGAAGAGAGAGAGAGGAGAGAGAAGAGAGAGAGAGAGAGAGGAGAGGAAGAGAGAGAGAGAGAGAGAGAAGAGAGATCCATTCCTGCAAACACATTTAAAACATTTAGTAGATGTTATGATAGAAGAATATTACAGCATTCTGGAGCACCACTTAAAAAAAAGGGAGTATAGCCCCTGTATTAATCGAAAAAAAATAGTCCCAACACTTTAATTGCCTTAAAAAAAAATATGTATTTTATTTTATTACTTAGGTTCCTTAGACCCCCTCTTGAGGTTTCACCCTTAATTAATTAGTGTTTTTAAATTGAATTTCTTAATATTTTCATGTACTGTATTGCATTTAACCATTAATTATTATTATTATTATTATTATTATTATTATTATTATTATTATTATTATTATTATTATTATTATTATTATTATTATTATTATTATTATTATGAAAATTTTTAGCAAGGGCATTTGTATTTTTAAAAATTGACAAAGATGACAGAGTTTTTATATCCCGTAAAGCAAACAGACACATTAAAACAAAAATAATGGAAAATGGATAGAATCTAAATAAGCCTAATCTTTAAAATTAAATAAAACATCTTACATAAATTTTTTAGCAACAAACCAATTTAAAAACGATTTAAAATTTAAATTAATATATAGAAACTGAATAGGGTTGCCCAGGCTAAAATACCAAAACTTACTCTCGCTTACCAACTGGCATTTAAAGAACATATTAACAACCTAGTTAGCAGACTGTCGAGATACATGTATATGCTAATAAAATTAAGAAATTTTGTACCTTTTTACATTCTTAGGAAATTATACTATTCACTAATACACCCTCACTTACTTTACTGTCTTCCTATCTACGGTACCACAAGTAACTCAGTAATCCACCCTGTTATTGTAACCCAAAAGCGATTTATTCGTTTAAATGACAATACATTAGACTTTACCCGCATACAAAACCGTTTTTCAAAAAACCTAAAGATATTGCAGTTTAAAGACTTGCTAAATATATAATCACTCCTGAAAGAGATACATAAAAATATCCATAACAATGCATGTTACTTCCTTGCTTAAGCAAATTTTCCATTCAAAAACCAAGCCAAGGCCCCGCGTAGCCAAATCATTTAAACCTAAGAAAATTAATATCCTTACATAAGCCTCCCTTCTGGTAGACTTTAAAAAACCCACTCAAAGCCGTCAGCTATAAAGCCAGCTAAAACTTTTCCAACTCAATTGCATAATATTCAAAACCGAAAACTCCTACCAAATTCTTTTTACTAAAAAATTAAAAAACATATTATCTAAAATTAAATATTAATAATACCTAACCCTGGGGATTACACCATACGAAAATTCCTAGCTTACTTACCATTTACCATATTTGTTATTATTTGATTATTATTTTTTTATTATTAATTATTATTATTATTAATTTTAAATTATTATATTTATTATTATTTTATTATTATTATTATTATATTAATTTATTATTTTTATTATTATTAATTTAATTTATTAATTATTTTATTATTATTATTATTATTATCAACTTATTTTTTTTATTATTAATTATTTATTATTATTATTATTATTATTAATTAATAAAATTATTATTATTATTATTATATTATTATTATTATTATTAAAGTTATTAATAAGTAATTACTGATTATATTATTATTACATGATTATTATTATTTGCTATTATTAAATTAATTATTATACTTAATTATTAATTATTATTATTATTATTACTATTATTTAATTATTTTATTTGTTTGTTAAAAACATGATTGTAAATTAAAATGATCAATAATTGAATTATTGTAATTTTTAAAATGTAATTAATGAATTGTAATTGTGATTGTTGATTAATTTTTGTTGTATTTTGGTCCGTAGTTTGCTTTTTATTATAATTATTATGAATATAATAATCATATTATTATTTTATATTATTATTGTTATTATTATTAATTATTATTCTTATTTATTGTTTTGTTGTTATATTATTATTAATTATTATTAATTATTTTATTATTTTTATTAATTATTATTGTTATTACAATTATTATTAATAATATTACTATTATGATAATCGATAAGTACTATTTTTGTAAAGTCTTCAAGCAATAAAAAAAATCGTTATTATACTTTTATATTATAGTATTATCATTTGCTAATTATTTGATATATTAATTTATTATTATTAATTAAATTATTATTATTATTAATTATTATTATTATTATTATTATTATTATTATTATTATATTTTATTCATTATTTATATTATTTATTATTTAAATTTATTATCAATTTCAAAGCAATTTTACCTTTGCTAATAACCATTAACAAAAGATAAATTTTTTAGTCTTCCTTTTATTATATTATTATCATTAATTATTATCATTAATTATTAAAGAAATATTTTTAAAATAACTTTTTAAACAATTTACTATATCCACTTCGCCCCATAGAAGTGGAGCTAATTTTTACTAAATTTTATATACAAAATCTCTGAAGCCACTTTGAGCCCTGTTATTATTATTGTTATTATTATTATTATTATTATTATTATTATTAATTTATTATTATTATTATTATTATATATATTATTATATTATTATATTATTATTATTATATTATTATTATATTATATTTTAATTTATATTATATTATTATTCTTATCTTAAAGCGTATAAAGCACCTACGCAAGAAAATCAACATATTTTTTAAAACACACTATTGTCTGTTGTTTAGTCAGATGAGTTGGTACTTCATTGAAGGGCAAACCGATCATCGGAATGAGGAAACCATCTTTTTGAAGTCGATTTACCCAGCGGTAGATACCATCTGCAATGCAATTTACCAGCCTGCGTTTGGAAACTCACTCCGAAAAGATATGAAACTTAGATATATCTCTTGGTGTGATTTGAAGAAAGTGCGATCATCAAGAAAATTTACAGCGCAAAGAAGATTAATACATGACAAGATGATTCCATCCATTTAATAGACATTCAATATAGGAAGTTGATTCCTCATTTCTAAAAACCAATATTACAATTAGTAGCAGTAGTATGTTTTCTGCCATTGTATGGTACGTACTACTAAATATAGACTGATGGTGAATCACCTCTTCCATATACAGTAGCAGTAGTATGAGGTACCAATTGATTGAGACGTAATACTACTCATGGATGAACCTTTCCTCTATTTGAACCAGAGCTGAAGAGACAAAACAGAAGTTCATCTGAAGATATAATCAGTGTGTCCTTCCGTAGAGAGAGTAGTTAGTTATCCTAGTGTCGACAGAACCAGTCACTTTAAGCTGAGGTTGGTAGACCTGCTTATTAACTAAGTGCCTAATGTTGCTGTCAGCACCCATTTGTGTGTTACTTGAAATTTCTTTTATATGTATCATCTTGAAATTGATTTGAGTATTGATGGAAATAGCCATGTTAAACTGATGCTGTGGAATATGCACTTTGGTTTTGTAATCCAAATCTTCAGGTCTTTGCTTGAAGATTTTGGAAATTTTTATGTTTATATTCCCTAGTGAAATACTTAGAGACTAAATTTTTTGAAGAAAATGATAGTGCGACTACAGTCACTTCTGGACGATACCTTTCAATGATTCAGGATTTTTTTTGTTGAATTGGAAGAAAAAGAGCTGGAAGACGTCTGTTCCCGCTTCCTTTTCTAAGAAACAAGAAATGTAGTAAAAGTAGTTCGTCTGCATCTTCTTCTTATTCTTCCTTTCTACTGTGACGAACTCCTTCATGTAGGGTAAGACTTCCGAAGCAATCTTCTGAAAAAGGTGCCTCAAGGCGATGATTACTCTTCTCTACTACGCTTATAAGGCTTGCCGCTGGAGTGCATATCTTAACCACAGTAGGTTATTCTTCCTCTGCGTCTTAGGGTGTCGTCTGCTTGCGCTACTGTAGGAGACAGACCTCAGCTTCTGTCACCGTAAGAGAGAGACGACTGCTTGTAGCACCGTAGAAGAGAGACTGCGGCTTGCATCACCGTAGTAAAACTTCTTCTTGCCAGGAACGTCTACTTGAAGAGAGGTGGTGTTCAACATCCGGGGTCACCAATATAAAGCAAGAGGAGGTGTTCGACTTGTAATTATCTTTTCTTCTTCTTCTGCTAGCTCCTCCGCTTCATGGGGTAGTTGTTGTAATTGAAGTGGTCTCTCTCTCTGGTAGGTAAAATGAAACTCGAATGTTTAATTGGATAGAATAAATTTATTAAAACACTTTTAAATATATTTAGCAACTTCGCACAAGGGAGTTTAGAACTGTCAGAAGATGAAGTAATGACTAGGGAATTAGTATCAGCGTGTCAAGGAGTGGGAATTGAGTTAGAGGATCACATTATTATGACAGACAAAGGATATTGCAGCTTTAAGGAAAGAGAGCAAATACAAATTTTTGTCAATAAAAGCTATTTTAATAATTAAAATCTTAATATAAAATGCTGTAAAATATAATATTCCATTATTTTTACTTATTTAGGAATATTAGAATGTAAATCACAAAGTAAAAGCATTAAAATCCAACTTGCCTTTCTCTCCGAATTAAAAATACGCTAATATAAACAGAAAATCTTTCGGTGGTTTATACTTTTCTAATATAATAAGTATTTTTCTTTTTTTTAAATACAAAAGATAATACATAATAAATAACTAATTTTTATATAAAAAGAAACATAAAATTTAAACCACAAATATTATATAATCGTCAACTGTAACTAAATGTATATTTATCAATTTAAAAAAAAAAAAACTTATTAATTAAGTTCTATGAATTATCGCTGCTACGAAGCTGAGTTGGATTTGAACTTACCGTTTTCATCTCATTAAAAAAAGGTAACTAATTATCAATTTTACACACCTTAAAAAAATATTTTTAAAATAATTTTTCTTTTAGGAATTTATATTATATATATATATAATATATATTATTATATAGTATATATATATATATATTAATATGTATATATATATATAATAATATTTATATATATATATTATATATTATATATAAATACTATATATATATATATATATATCTATATATTATATATATATTATAATATATATAATATAATTTTATAATATATATATATATATATATATATATATATATCTATTCATTTATTATTTTATTAATATATATCAATAATTAATAAGAAAATTTCATAAGACGTGCAAGATTTATCTAGCAAAAGCTTTTGAATTACTACTCAATAAAATATAAATACTATGAATCAGGCATCAAAAGAGGGTTGCCGATATATACTCAAAAAAAGATAATGATCACCACCTGATCGAACATTTTCCTTACCGACTTTGTTCATATTGCCATTCGATCATATAAATTTGAGAATTAAAGAATATTCTATAACTCTTTTCCTTTTTCAGTACCAATTTATCAAGAAACATTTGATTAAAGATAGAGATATAGACGATATTTAGATGGAAATTTAGAGTGGTTCTCCTCTTTTTCGGCACAAGGTGAATGAGTGACAGCCTCCAGGAGTAATGAAAGGTCAAAACTGATCAACAGAGGCTAAGCAGTTTAACAGATGCAAGCTCAGACACAAGTTTCTGAGAAGCACAGCAGGAATACAATCAGAACTATTCCCATGTCTTCTTACTATAAAGGTCAGAGAGATAATAACTTAAAACTAGGTATTACTGAGTTATGACATGTGGAGAAGATTGAGGAATAGCACTGCAAATGCTAAGGGAGGTTAAAGGCAAAGGTTTGAGCGAAGACCTTAGAGTAGTCAGAGTTACAACAGTATAAAGAAATTGAAAACGAGAACGGTGTCTTTCAGAGATAAATAACGTAAATTGAATAGTTGGACCTTAGTAAAGAAACTGTTGGGGAGGTAACTAGTTTTATTATCAGAGCTAAAGGAAACCTATCGACAGTTATTCAGAAGGATAACTTCAAAGAAAAAAACACAATAGAATGTGTTTTGCGTTTATTTAAATAGGGAAAGTTTCCAAGCTTGTCTGTAGAATTTGGGGATAAAAATAGATGATTACAATAACATGTAAGCAAGAGAGGCGAAGCAATAGAGAGTAAATCTGGAAAACTTTAAATACAGAAAAGACATTGAGTACAGACGCACAACCTCTGCTTTTGGATGAAAATTGAGAACAGAATCATTAAGAAAGACCAGAGCATGGTTTACTTTCAGAGTTCTGTAGTTCAGTTTTAGAGCACTCGCTCAACAGAGTGAGAGACCCAGGTCAAAAACTGGTTGGGTAGGATAATGTGAGCTATTCACTCCTTAGGCTTAATTTCGTATTACCAAGACTTAAATGAGCAATCCTCCAAAAAAAAGGACAAACCCCAAAAAAAAAGGGTTTAATATTATTAAAAAAAAAAAAAAAAAAAAAAAAAACACTCTAGGAGCAAACATTTATTTGAGTTTCCGTTAAGAACTGTTTGTGCGTGTAGTCTAGATAAAGAGAGTACTTTACAAAATGAAGTTTAGAATAAATACCACGAATTTTACAGAAATGAATGAAGGTAGAGTATTGTGGAGTGAGATCATTCCTGTAAAATCTTAGTGGCCCCAGAAGTCCTCCCTAGCTCCAAAAGTCTGATGAAAAGGAAAGTGAATGAATTGTAATCTTATAATTTGTCTTGTAGTCTCTATAACTACTGACAAAAGAAAGTTTGCTACGTGTTAGGCCTAGCGCGTGTTTACTAAAGTACATGTTAATGTCTCGACGGTATCTAAAAATATCTTTTGTGTAGGTTGAAGTGAAAAAGGAGAGATCCATTCGCACTGCATTGCAAGGAATATTCAAATCAACCAACAGGAATATTCCAAACCCAACAAACAAAGGAAATTCCATCCCAACAAACCAAAGTTATTCAAAACCCAACCAAATCAAATGAATCATTCTACCCAACAAAATATACATATAAATACATTGGGGTGGGGAAATCTTTCATCATCCTTTATATCTTCTAATATTTTCCTATAATTATATATAATATATTATAATTATATATTATATATATTATTATATAATACTATATTAATATATATAATTATATATATATATATATATATATTTATATAATATATATTTATATATATATATATGTAATATATATTAATATATATTATAAATATAAAAATATATACTATATATATATATATATATATTATATATTAATATAATATTATATAATTATATATATAATAAGCTTTACTTTTATTCACATAACTATACTACTCATAATATAAATCTTTTATAGTTAATTTAATCAGTCATTAATATGACTTTAATCATTTAATCAAATTATGAAGATTTTTTCTTCTTTTTTTTTTTTTTGTATAAAAGTTCACAAAATTGTTATTATTCAAATAATAAATATTTTCATAATTTATAATTTATTTTGTTTTACACGTATTATTATTTATTAATATTTTTTTCATATCTGGTATTAAATTTAAATTGTTAGTAGTTAATGAAATGATTGTTCCTTATGATTCTTATTATTTTATTATTTATTATTATTATTATTACTTATTATTATTATTATTGAAAATTTTCTTACATGATCCAGTTATTATTATTATTATATTATTATTATTATATTAATATTATTATTATTATTATTTTATATTATTATATTATATATTATTATTTATTATATTATTATTATTATTATTATCATTATTATTATCATTAATTTTTCTTCTTCTTGCATCGGTAAATAACAAATAGATTTTTCCTATTTATTATTATTGTTATTTGAAGTTTATTAATTATTAAAGGTTATTAAATTATTATTATTATTATTATTATTATTTATTTTAATAGCTACATCTTTATCTTAAAGTTTATTATATTTATTCTGAATGTAACTTTTTTTTTCTTTGTTTAAAATGCAATGATTCTTTCAAAAAAAATAAAAAAAAAAGAATTCAATATATATATATAATATTACATATTTATCTCTGTTTAAAACTCTTGACCGCGAGACTTGACACTATGCTCATCTGCATGTATTCGCTGTAATGTCGCTAACGCAATCCTTTTATCTATTTCCCGACTTTTTTTTACTTCATTATTTTATATTTATTTTTATTTATTTATTTTATTAATTTATTCTATTTTATTTATTTGTTAATTATGTTGCGAAAATTTTGGCTTTAATTTGACCACAGGTATTCGGTAGTATTAGATTGACTATGGCCACTTCACAACGAGAGATAAAACAAAGGGTTCGGTGTTTTGTAAACACTAGAAAATAAAAATATGTTAATAACAGAAGCAGAAATTGTTAAATAGTTCAACATATAATAGCTACATGGGAGAGCATTATACAGAACAATGTAACATAACCTAACCTAACACAACCCAACTATCTAACCTAACCTAAAGTTTTGAATTTGAAAAAACGCCTCTAATTTAGACTTGTGCGAAAATTTACATGGGAGAGCATTATACTATAAGAATGTAGCATCACAAAGTTATTTTTCTAAAACGAAAATAACTTGAAATAATTTCGTTTGGACATTTAAATCACTTTTTCGTTGTAACATTTTATTTGTGACATTTTTGTCGTTTTCATTATGTCAATTTTGCCACTTTTTTGTTATGACATTTTTTTAACTTTTTCGTTATAATTTTTGTCATTTTTTCGTTGTAACATTTTTGCCACTTTTTCGTCACGATATTTTTGTCCCTATTTCGTTATGACATTTTTTCATTCTTTCGTTGCGACATTTTTATCACTTTTTCGCTGTAACATTTTTGTCACTTTTCGTTATGCCATTTAATCTCTATTTTGTTGTAAGATTTTTGAAACTTTTAGTTATGACATTGTCAATTCTTCTTTGCGACATTTTGGTCACTTTTTCTTTACGACGTTTTTGTCACTTTCCGTTATGCATTTTTGTCCCTTATTCACTATAACATTTTGGTCACCTTTTCGTTGTGATATTTTTGTCTTTTTTTTCGGACATTTTTTTATTTGAAGATAAAAGATGTCCGTTTTGATGAGCCAGCTAGTAGGACCAGGGATACAAAGTCTTTCTTATGATTTTTTTTGTAATGTTACAGATGTGAATATATGACATCCATGGATGCGGATGCAATTCGAATGTAAGAATCTGACTATCCGCGAATGCGAATCTTCAGTTCGTTATTTAATATATAATATAATTAAAACAAAGGATTCTTAAAACACAATTTAGGCATTTCTTAACATTGGACGTAAGGCATCTATAATTCTGTTAAAGTAAAAAAAATTATAATTAGCCTAATTCTGTTTCGAATTTTGTAATTAATTCTGCAATTCTCTATTTAATTATGTAAACAGTTCTGTAATTAATTTCCTGTTTAATTATGTAAGTAATTGTATTTAATTTTATAAATAATTCTGCAATTAAATCTGTATTTAATTCTGTAGTTAATTCTTTAATTAATTTTGCAATTAATTCTGCAAATTAACACTGCAATGATCTCTAAAATTAATTCTATATTAAACTCTGTTATTAATTCTGTTCTTGTAAATAAATATTCTGTAAATAATAATACCGGAAGAAAGTGCGCTAAATAAAGAGACAGTTTTGCCGCATTTGACATGACTGAGGATGGATAATTGTAACTGTCCAGTGCGAAAGATGATTAAAATATTGTCCACATTGAGGATGCGTTATTCGACAATATTCTCGGAATAAATGTGTCAAAGAATAATCACCTTACGAGGTGCTAAACAAACGAATTTTGCATAAAGTTAAGTTATTTTATATTGACAGACTAAACACACCCACACACACACACACAATATAATATAATATTATTATATATATATATAGTTATATATATATATATATATATAATATTATATTATATATATTATATATATTATATTATATATAATATATATATATATATATATATTCACATTCAATGTTTTCTTAGTGTGTTAATTAAATAAATAATAATTGATATTAAAAAATTAATTAATTACTTAATTTGAAATTAATTATATTGATATATTATATCACCTTGTCGCGTGAGGCTTCTTGAAAACCCATAAATTTGGAAGTGGTTTGTTGAATGTTAATCATCTGCTTTTGTGCAAGCTTACAATCCCTTTTACATCCCTATATGCAGTCTATAGTTTATTTAACATCATAAAGGTATGAAGAAGACTAGAACATAATGGTTTACTGCGCGGACTATATAGTATTATTATAGGGATTGTTGAGTGCCTCTAAATACAAATCCAACAAAGAAAGACCAAGCTTATGGGGTGTTGCGTACCTTAACATTAAAAATAATAAAGCAAACAAATTCATAGAATGTTTTGAGTTACATCTTGCAACTAAAAATCAAGCATATTTGGACCAATTCATTAGTTATTGAGTACCTTTCATTAAAATCAAGAAAAAAAAAAACATCAATCATAGGTGTGTTTGAGGAACCTTTTCCACTTAAAAATCAAGAAAAAAAGAAAGAGCTCATGGGATGTTGTGTACCTTTTTCCCAGTAAAATCTTAAAAAAAGAAAAGGAAAAATCTTAGATAGGAGCTTTGTATTTTCTGTCACCACTCCATGGCAGAACCCTTTTCAAGGAGCAGGACAGAAAAATAATAATAATAAACAATCAAACTAAAAACATAAAAAAATAAAAAAAATAAATATAAGTTTCTTATTCTTCTTCTTCTTCTTCTTCTTCTTCTTCTTCTTCTTCTTCTTCTTCTTCTTCTTTCTCTTCCTTCTTCTTCTTCTTCTCTTCTTCTTCTTCTTCTTCTTCTTCTTCTCTTCTTTGCTGTAACATATAATTAAAGCTAAATACTGTACTATTTCAAAAGTTTTTTAAATTTTTTAAATGAAATAACACTTAACCTAACCTACCTAGCCTAACCAACCTAACCTTATATATGTCGTCACTCAGTTAATTTAAGATACTACATTTTTATTAGATAAATACCTCTTTCAAACCATTCACCAAAAACTCTCATAAAGAGAGAATCTGCAAAAAAAAAAAAAAAAAAAAAAAAAAAAAAAAAAAAAAAAAAAAAAAAAACCTTATGCGAAATTTTAATTTAAATATATAAGAAAACTGTAAATCACTTATTTGAGATGGTAATTTATCTCAGTATATTTAAAAGCACATCCCATGAATAATAGTTTAGAGTCTGAAGAAGGTGAAATTCCTTTAAACCATGTTGAGGCATTTTAGACGCTGTTATAATTATACGCTCAATTTAAACTGCAATCTAAGTACACAGTACTTAAAGTTTTAAGTACAGGTATGGTCTATGGGTAATAATAAGATACGTTTAAGGCAAAGTTAAGTCCTCATAGAATTTTTTCAATCCATATATGCAAGGTAAATCACTGGGGTGTTTAAGATAATATCACAGATTTAATATTTAATAAAAAAACTCAAAATTATATAATATTTTAACAATCTTGCACTTATAAAACATATATATTAGGCCCATACATTTTCCTTTATTGATAAAGACATTATATGAGTTCTAGCTTAAAAGGAATCAATTTTTATACAAAGGAAAAAACTCAGTCTAATTCCAAGATATTGTTATAGACCATTAATCTTTGAGAGGAAGTCAAAATGAATATTTCTATTTACTACCAGGCAATAGTTTAATAATGATTCAGAATTTACTCCAAAAATCTTATTTTCCAAATAGGTATTAGGAATTGCAATGACTTTCTCTGATTTAACTTTAATAGATCTAACATTTACACTTCAAGTTAATCTTCGGTTAAAATATAAAACAAGATTTTTTTTTTTTTTTTTTTTTTGATGTGTGTGAAGCTGTGTATTTGATTTCCTTATTATGTATGGTAACCAGAGAGGGGATCAATTAGTGAAAACATCACGGTTAATTTTGCTAATTAACTGGAAAATTTAAACCACGGGTACCTGTCTAGTCATTCCACTAGTGAATATAAAACTTCCATAATTGTTTCAAAGTCCAAATGGAGATTTGAATTAGAAAATCCAAATGCCCAATCAACATCTTGGAACTTGAGCAAATTACATCAAAGACCCGCAGTCCATTCCAACAATCTCTGTGAAGGAATTTGATCGAATTGTACTTGTAATTTTTCTATTCTATAATGATTAGGAGAAAAACAATTTTAATTTTTTTTTTTTTTTTGAATACTGTACGCAAAACTATTTATTTTACCAAAAAATATTTTATCTAGGATATTATATATATAAAAAAACTAGATTCCTTCCGTATTTTCTTTTATTTTCAAACTGGCAATTTTGACAAAAAAAGTGACGCAATCATATGAAATGATGCCATATTCGCAATATTATTATTATTATTATTATTATTATTATTATTATTATTATTATTATTATTATTATTATTATTATTATTATTATTATTATTATTATTATTATTATTATGATTTATTATACTATTTATTCCTTTTATTATAAATTATTATTTATGTTAATTTTTATTATTTTTATATATTTTATTGTTATCATTATTATTAATGATTACAATGACCCCAACACAACGAGTTTTACACCCGTTCTAGACTATAAACTCACTTTCTCTATACTACACAAGCTATGCATTCCTGAAGATTAGAGACTGTTTTCATAAAAAATCGTTGCTACAATCTTGACTATCCGCATCTACCCTATTGTCTGTCAATATTGGGTTGCGTGAGTAAGTACCTGCTACAACCCAGGCATACTATGCAGATAAAGATAATTCGGCTACTATCTAAGGTCCTGTAATTACTATGAGCGTATATTTCTACTTTTCAAAAGCCTATCTATACGGAAACTTCAGGATATACACACTCTTCAAAGTCATAAATGGAACTACAAATGAACTTCTGACTGACCTTATTGTACAAAAAATAAATGAGTGCAGCTGAGCTTCTGACTGATATAATTGTACACAAACTGTTAGGACAATTAATATCAGTAGCTAGACAAAGCGAATTACGCTCTCAATAAACAATTGAGTTGTTGCCCGTTGGAATATCCTCCAAAAAACATTCTGGAAATTCACCACTCTCGATTCTTTTATAAATTAATATATATATATATATATATATATATATATATTTAATCTTAATTATTATATATATATATATATATATATATATATATATATATATATATATATGTATATATATATATATATATATATATCATATATTATCTACAGCTTGTCACCACCGCTTCACGGGCAGAGCATTCAAGAGGGGTGCTGCACACCTCAGATGTTCATCACAACTAACGTAAATTACGCAGAAGAGCACAGAACGCAGCTTAAGTAAGAAAGATTAAATTCAGCCAGGATACACAGTAATGGAAGGACATTCCCAGAACGAGTGGGCAGGAAAGAAAGAGCACACAAGCGAACCGAGCCTGAAGTTACAATATCACACAAAACTCAATGCGCATGACACAGCACCCTATGTGCTACGAGGGCGTAAAGGTGGTGTACGCGAGTGATAAGTTCCTCGCACCTGCCGCTGCGGTAACCTATCAGAAAGAGACAAAGCTCCAACATCGCATGGCAAAGATAGAGGTCAAGTGAACTGGAAATGCAAACAGTTTATAAAGCCTTTTGGCCTTTGACTCGACTATCCAAAAGCCAGGTTAAACCAGAGCCCCCCAGATAGAGACGCAGTACCCATACAAGGGCGGGATTGCGTCCTATGTATAGATGGAGCAATGAGAGGAGAGCGAAAAAAAGTCGCCAGCCTAACAGAACTCCAGTTCTTTGAGGCCGCCCTATCAACCGTTGTTGATGTGAGGTTTCCAAGATATTTTTCTGTTTATGTTAGTTTATCCATGTCAACAGGAGAAAGGAGAAACCGTCGAAAGAGATAGTAAAGTTAGAAGGTTGTCTTAGAGAGGGAGATTTGTAGAGTTGGGTTTTTAAAGAATTGATTTCACAAGGTTGAGACGACCCCACCCGGAAATTCTATCCAGATCAGCGAGAATGAAGCAGAAAGATTAAGACGAGAGAAATTCTAGAATAAGTGGGAGCGAATTGAACATGAGTTGAAGAATAAGGCGTAGAGTCTCGCCTACGAATGGATAGGTAGATGGCAAGTGAGAAGATCATTATGAAATAGAATAAAGTTAGGAAGATAAGACAGAACCCTGAGAAACACACTATTGATGAGAAAAGAAGAAAGTCGCCCCATCAAACAACAGCCGATATTGAGAAATTTGAAAGAAAACTAGACACTCAAGTAAGCAAAGAGAGGAGGGAAACCCAAATGAGGGAGCTTGGAGAGGTGACGCGTGCCAAACCCAGTCCAAATGCCTTGGATATGTCAAGCGCCACCACGCAATCTCCCCGTAGGTTCCTAAGGACGGAAAACCAAAACAGTTAGATGGGAATAGTATATCGCCATGTAGACTCGAGCGCCGAAGCTCGTACTGGCGATACGGAAAGAGTGAATGAGTTCCCAATACTAAGAAAGAGAGGTTGACGAAGAGTTTCAAAGATCTTAGATAGAATAACAAGTGAAGATAAGGGCGATAATAAGAAGGATCAGAGCGGCTTCCTTTTTTCGGAACAGGTTGACGTGTGCGTCCTTCCAACACTGAGGGAAAAGTTATTAGTATTGAACGATAGAGCAATATAGTGAACGATGCAGGCTTTGCACGGAAAGCACACTCCCTCAAAACTTCGGGAAGGAATCCATCGCGGCCACCCGAACTCTAACGTTCATAAGATTCAGGAGCCCATGCACCCGATCAAAATTAATCACAGGCAAAGGCATAGGACACCTGAGAGACGAAGGAGGAGGAGGAGAATGCCAGAATCGTCTAGGTTGAGTTAGAGGAAAATAGCAGGCCCGAAAAGATTGGCCTTTCAGTTGGGAGAATAGCAACAGAACCATCAGATCGAAATAGAGGAAGAAAGATTTCAAGCAGTTGTTAGAGATGATTTTTGGCAAGAGCCCAGAAAAAGTTTTGTCAGTAGGAGAAAACCAAGGAGGTAGCGCACTTTTCGTTCGATTGAAACCCGCTTTGCTCGTCAAGGAGTATCCCTGCAACGATTTTCTAGGCTAATGAAAATAGCAAGAGATGATAGCAAGAACGAGGAATTTATCCCACTCCCGATACCACTGTCTATAGCTTTGAATGGGCCAGAAAACAAGCACGACTCGACAATGATTTATGAAGGAGAGAAAGACTTTAGTCGATGAAGAATTAACCTGCTCCATCCCATCAACATTACACCTCTCACCTTATCGGCAGAAGTCGAAGCGTCATACCGAGTCAAAGCAGTCATTCCAATTATAGCTAGCGTAGCAGCGACGCAAGGCCCCAAAATCGGCCCTATCAAAGGCCAAGAAAAACTCATAGGGCAGATTTGGGCTGTTAGAGAGAAAAGTATTAAATTGAGAGATTAATTTAAGGTCTTTATAGAATAACAATAAGATATTTTGTTAAACCAACGTGTGTTTTTGACGCGAGTGTAAAGCAAACAATGGTAGCTTGTTATGAAATCATATTAGGGAAAATTACAAGGTTGGTTCCAAAGGTCTGCCTTACCTGATTAACATTCGTTACACGCCCTGCCAATCTGCCTATCGACCTTACCGAACATGCCTCAAATGTGTCCGATCTTGATCAAACGCAGTGAATATTCGCAGAACAGTTCCTCTCTTGTTTTGATTCTGTTAAGTCACACATCACACTCTTCACCACGTCCCCAAAGGTAAAAATTTCTAGGTGTGATGGTGCAGATTTACCGATAGGAGCGAAAATGGTTGTATTTAAAAATAAGACTAGTGCGTGTGAAAATCGAGCTCAATCGTTCACGAAAGAGCATGCGCTAGATCCAACTCAGTTTCCGCTCCTGGAACGATCCGGAATCGTAGTCGTTGAATGCTCATCTTATTCCACTTACAGTGTGCTTCCAGAACTCGCTTTCAAGAGCTGACAAATGCTACTTGCTAATGATTCCTGCCTGTACCTATGTCGTCCGCACTGAGAAGAGTGCTCAGCGATCATGTTAGAACCACATGTCTCTGCTGATACAATACAGTCGCAAAGGGGTATGTCTGATCCAGAGCAAGAAGGCTGAATATATTCTGATAGTAAGATGCAGTACCGCAGTCCATATCAAACGGTTGGAATGATGACTATAATCCCAGCATATATAATCCCTCAAAGAATTTTCCACTCCACAGATATGTTATTACTAGGCAAATTCGCACATATTATTTAGGTAAACTCTGATTATATATATATATTATATTTAATTAAACATTGTGAGATGCGGATTAGTCCTCAGTACCCATATATGGCTGTTATATCTGTTTTATTAAACTTACTAATTGAAGCAACCTCAAAGATGCAGATTCTGAAGCTAACCTCACTCTAATCGGTATCATAATAAAGAAATCATGTGCAATGAAATCATAGTTATATATTCACTCACTGATTTTTCTAGTTTATAATTGCTCATATTATATAAACCGGGATAGATTCGAGTATCACACTTATATGTGCTCTGAATTTCATTGATCCCAAAGCCTTTTAATCTTTTCATTTAGATTGTATTTAATTGCATTTTGAATTGGTTATGCTACTTTTGTCAATACACTCCGATATATAATCTATCTAAATACTCGATATGATTTATGTAATCCTCATGTGCATTAATGTGCACAATGTCTGCGATTTGTGCTAGTCGAACGGTCTTATCATCTCACTTCAAGCCACCTTATATTTCATAAATAGATTTAGTGCTCCTTATCTTTAATATTACTCATGTCTTGATTATATTTACCACCAATGGATGGATATAAATATTTGCTCTTACGATATCCCTAATTATTCATTCGATATTCGATATGAAGACGAGCAAACATTGTGTACGTTGGTAAGATTATATTCTGAGTTGTAGAAACATGAGTGTCACATCTGATCAATATTCGTTTTCGACTTCGCACACACTCGTAACCAATATATTATTATTACTATTATTCATAGTATTATTATATCTCATTATTAGTAATGTAGATGTTAATTATTCATATTTACGTGTGATTAATATACTCTCAATCCACACTGTATATTAAATAATCTATTATGTGAATTTATTATTTATATATTATTTTTTAAGCATATGATAATATTAGTTACTACTACTTTTTTAATTATAATATGCTATTATTAATTGCATCAGCCACAGGATTAAAATAGTGTTGATGTCCATCTAGTTTGGTTAGACAAGGCCGTAAGCGACACAAATGTATGATGCAATGCACTCTAACGATGATAATATAAGGCTGTGAGTGTGCATCTAAATCTCGATGTTGATTACATGTGTCACAGTGCAACAGAAACCACAACTAAAATACTTACGCCGCACACAATCGTCCGTAAAGCGTACATCTCGAAGCTCAATTCACCTAACCATTAGGCTTCTAATATTATATCAGATTCACAACAGTACCATTCCGGGATGCTTATTCAGCCTCTCGTAGCTTTGTCACAGAGTTTCTAAAGTCACCCGTGTTAGGAAAAAAAAAAATTCTTGTACAATGTGTTGTTTTAATAAAGAAGAATACTTAATTAAATCTGTTTCATTGAATGAATAAAAACAATATCCTTTTGTCTATTAAGATTCATTTTTGCTCGGCAATATGAGTGTGTGACCGTGAATTATTATTTCAAAATAATTTCTTTAAATTTTAAATTATTGTTATGAGATTATTCTTAATGTTGACAGGGTAGTTGAGGGTCCTGGTGTGGATTACCCTTATATATATAGAATATATATATATATTAATTTAAAATAATTATATATAATATATATATATATATTATATAATATAATATATTAATATATATTCTATTTGGTTATAAAATATTTACTATATAATATAAATAATAATATGATATTATACAAATATAATTAATATATTATTAATATATATATATATATATTCATTATAATAATCATATATATATTTATAATATATATATAATTAATATATATATAAATATTATCAGAATGATTCAATATTAGCTGGTATAAATCTATATCTATGCAAAGTATACATTTGAAGATAGTCAGATTTACTCAGAGACCATTTCACGGCTCATCAAATAAACTCACACCATATCTGAGTCACTGTAATAATCTGAGCCATCCATGGGAAGGCGCTCCATGGTTTAAGAACAATTAATATACTTTCACTCACAAAAATAATATAAACTTTCTTATTATTATAATAGAATCATTTTTGGCGGGTTAAAATAATAATAGAATATATATATTTTATCCTATTATCAATAAACATCACTGAAAAACGGCTATGTGGTTAATTATTATTGGTATGTGTCTCACACTCTATTGAACAGTTACTTTCCTATAGTATATATTAATAATATAAGTCAATATTGTATATATACCACGTTTATACCTTCATACTTATGCATGTTATCTATTCTATAATGGAGTAAAGGTATACACTACTCTAGAATATTTTTATATTAATAAACTTATAGAATATAGTCTTATATATAAATGTCAAGATGTATCGACCCTTAGTTTCCGTATTAGCATTATGGACTCTATGTTACGACTTACTTACTTTACGCGCACACACTTAAGAGTAGCATATAAGGTATACTACTGTTAAAAATAATAATTAATATAATATAATAATAAAACACTAATTATTTTTAATGTATTCAATAATAATAATATTATACTTGATTAAATAATTATTACAAAATTATACAAAACTTATGAGTTATAATCAGCTAATGTAAGATATACTTTATCTAATGAGAAAAGTGATAAATTTGTTATGATAAAAATTTCTTTCTTTAAATTTAAATTAATGTATACAAAAATTATATATTAGGATAATCGTAATATATTTAATTTGTATCAAATAGTATTATTATATATATGTTGATATACATAAATATATTTTTATTATATATCAATTATTATTATAATATAATATATATTATAATTATATATATATATATATATTATAATTAATAATCTATAATATTATTATTATAACTTTAATATATATATTTATTTTCTTTTTATTAATACATTTCTTGATTGAATATCGTTTATTACATTATTTGGCAATTGCCCATTCTTCTTAATAAAAGGAGGGGTTAGCAAAAAAAATAAAAAAAAATAATTAATAATAAATAAATTATAAATTAAATAAAAATTTATTAATACATAAAGAAAAATATAAAATAATATATAAAGAAATGTTAATTAATCAATTTCT
>JABUQX010075139.1:0-14606 GCA_015478945.1 Trachelipus rathkii | reverse complement strand
GCCGGCGTGGGTCTGGCGCTCCTACCCGCTCGCGCCATCAGAATACTCATCGCTGCGTCTCTCGTTCGTCATTTTATTTTTATTAACGATTCACCGAGATACTTTTTCTCGCTCTCGATTAAATACATTTCTTCCGTTGGACGAATCTCGTTCATGTATGATTCAATCGATTCGTCCTGCGATCGTAGCTCGCTCTCTGGTACGGTGGGCAGCGGCGGCGGTCGCACTTGCTGGCTATCCTCTTTACTCGCTCTGCTGCTTCTCTCGCTTTTTTTCTAAGCTTTTCTTCTTGGTCAAGCTCGCAGTGTCACTTCACGGAATAGGTAAGTAATGTTCCCGAAATCCATTCTTTTACTTTTTCGTGCCGCACACCTGCCTTGTAGCCTTCAATTTTTTACGTTTTTAAGGCATGCCTTTTTTTAGATTTAAGGATTCTTTTTTTACTCTTAGAATTAGGGACCACTATAACTATACAGTTCATATTACCGGCATACATCTTCTCAATCAGGTAATTATGGAAAGTCCATTCGGGAGATTTAGTAACTACTGTTGCCCGCGTTCCTTTTCTGGGAACGTGAATAGGGTGCGGGGGCTGGCCTAGTGGATCCAGGGAGCTTACGTTTCACGACGGTTGTCAGTAAGTCTTTCGAACACCCGGGGCTTTTTGATGGAATAGTAAGAATCTCCTTCTGACACTGACAAACTACGAAGGTACACGCCCACGCTCACATCCAAATATTTATTTTCCTCTTTAAATCTTCTCAGAACCCCTGAGTATGTCCAATCTATTTCTTGCTGTTAAATTTTCGCATTCCTCTATCTATCGTTTATTTTTTCAATGCAACCGTATGACGTATCGAACGGTTCGGTTCTTAGTCTCCGATGATCGATCTGGAAAACGTGGAAACGCCCGTAGGGGTGCCATCGAACTTAGGCGTTCACCCCGAAAAGCCCCACACGTCCAGTTCCTCGTCCTGACGATGAGAAGGCCTCTTAGAGCGTGTGATTTATGTCCGGTGGCTGGGTCGCGTATTACTACATCTCTCTGGAAATGGAATGGTATTGCAATTAACGACTTAGCCATGCTTGTTTACCACAGTTCAATTATGTATGAGACTCCGCTATCGGCGAACATCACTTGGAGGGTATTTCCATGGACAGTATAGAGAGGATTCGAACTACGCACGAGTACAGACTAATTCGCTGATGCCCGAGCATAAAAGGTAACTGTTTCCATGGTTCACATAAGCGCAATATGACCGTATAATGATAGAGCTAAAATTAACACCTCTGTAGCGGTCCACGCATTCTCTAGTTGTTAGGTTCATAGCGGAGAGATGCTTCTCTTCTCTCTTAATTGCGAGAGGGTGAACCATTTGTCTCGATAATAGATTGATAAATATGTCGGTAGATCGTTGTCCTATGCTCTAATTATGATATTTATGTTCGTCACGATAGTTTAGATTTCTTCACGTGTCTAATCTTGTATATTTTTTACTCTCTATTCCATGATTCATATATCCTCACTATAAAATAAAAACATTCAGAATCCAGCAGTAACCGAAAGCCTACAGTGGTTTAATCATCTGTCGATCGGTTTTTTTCGCGTACTTGCAATTAACATTAATCTTACAGTATTTATACGATGATACGTATATTGCGTATTTATGACTTATATATATCAGGCGGGTATTTTACCCTTATATAAAAATCCTTTCTCTATATCTTACCTGAAATATTTTATTTTTCAAACCTATCGGTTTACTCACGAACACTATACCCGTTAAATAATATCAGTGAATTGTTCGATACGCTAAGATTGACGACTAGATTGCTCAACGGATCTCCGAGTCATACGATACGTCCCGTCGTAGATCGCCTCGGTATAAATATATCTTGAGAGTAACACCTCTCCATCCAAAAGAAACGGAGATCGTGCTGAGTGACATGATCGGTAATCACTTAAACACCAAACGACAAACGTAATACAATCCCAAATCCAGAGAAAAAAAAAATTATACGATGCGCGGCCTCGACGAACGAGATTTTTCATTCGTCGTTATTCTCGTCATAGTATATTTCTAATACTAGAGAGAGAGAGAACGTATCCGGTGAAGATCGATTTTCGCGTTCGCGCATGCATTTGTTCATTAGGTGCGTAACTTCATCTCTGCAGAGTGCGGTATCAAGGGTGAGCTTCCACGCGGGAGTCTACGTTTGTCCGTTCCGTTTAGTTTTTATTTTTTATATTCAAACCTGATAGCCGGAGACAATCGATTCGAGGTTGGTTCGTCTGTATCTCGTTTCGAATCAAGTGGCGTACGATGATTCATCGTCTCCATATGGCGACGTGTATTTCCCGTTTTTTTTTGTTTCGACTATAATTTAACGACAGACTTACGATCAATCTACGCCCGCGAGCACAGCGACACAGGGGGGCGCACTACTCGTAACGAGGAGGAGGGGTTCTAAAGGATAAGCTAAAGCGATGACGAGAATATGAGATTGGAGTACGGTACGTGCTGCACGTAGCTGCCCATATACACTCTGCTTAGAGCGCGCAATCTTTCTTTTTTCTCCCTTTGTTTTCCTATTTATGTCGTCTGCTGCTTGAAAAAAAAAACACCCAGGAAAGAACGATCTGTGATATTTATTTCCTGACGAGAGGAAGGGATTAGAAGGGTAGATTAGAATTATGTAGGCCGTTTAACTAACGCGGCTGAGTGATGTGGGTATTTGAGATAAAGTCACCGTAAGGTTAAAGAATATCGTAAGGATTACTCTCGTGATTCGTTCTTTTCACAATTTTTTAACGATACGAGAATATTTTTTTGGTATGACATGAATAAAATTATCTTACCGTTTCGGAAAGGAATAATGAATTAAGATGATTGACTTAGATTTGATGTAGTAATGTTAATTATTGGTATCGTCGGTGGCGGCGAGGCAGGAGAGTACTGGTATATTATCTAAGCTTCTGCTGCTTGTTTTTTTTTTATGAGTTTTTGGTAACGCAGTTACTGCGGGATAGGTAGTAGGTTCCGAACCATTTTAACCCCTTTTTTCCGTGCGTTTTGCACGGGCGTATTATTTTAGTTTTTTAAAGGCATGTTTTTTAAAATTTAAGGATTTTTGTTTATTTTTTTTAGATAGTGGACCATATTAACTAACGTAATAGCAAAAGTTTTTTCCAACTAGGTTAATTTATTGGATATGTAGTATTAAAACCCGGGGAGCTTTTAAAACTATCAGCTTATTTGATAAAACGATATCCATTTTTATTATTCTTGGGAACGTGTAAATGGCCTATATATGTATAAATGTGAATAAGGTTTGCTTAGGTTGGTAAATGTTACATGAAGGTATTGTTCCCTTATGTTAGAAGAAATGAAATAATTGGTTTAGATAATGTTTACGCACTGTCAAGGAGGAAATTGCCTTCGATGTGACTAGTGGTTAGTGAGGAAACTCACCTTCGAGAAATCCTGCATATTTATATGATATGAAAGAACTAGTGTGATAGTGATATGTATGGGTATGACGATGTGCCAAGAAGAAGTAGCGCTATTTGGTTTGACTCGGATACTTATTATATAGAGCATAATAGGCAGGTGGATATAGGATAGAGTGAGAATGTTGAAGAATGGTAAATCTGTAGGTATTGATGAAATTCCGAGGTGAAGATGCCTCAAGATGCGAGAGACGACGTCGACTTAGTAATTCGTTGAAAGCGTATAGGTAATTAATTGAAGCTATGTATAAGGTAGTTGCACCACGAAGCGTTCACTGATGAGGGTTACGGTAAGTTCTGGGGGATTGGATGTAGAGTAAGTAATAATGGAATTGTTCTTATATAGGGTTCGAATGAGTATAGTAAGTGTGTAAGGGTGTAGCCTCAAAACTGTCATACTTTAATATAGTGTACGCCTCACGGAAGGACACTTGATATATGTTAAGAGATGGTACGTTATGGGCAAAATACATTATTATTATTCTTAAGCTTTTAAATAAATTGTTATTTTGGCCGAAAGAATGGTTTGAGTGGCTGATAGACTGATTGTGAAAGAACAAGGTGGTTTTAGAAGTGGTAGAGGATGTTGGATCAGATGGTTCTTTAACCATTGAATAATGATTGAGAAATTGTAGGAGAGAGAGAAGAATAAATTGTAAATTTAGTTTTTTTTGTTTTTTTGGATGTTTGAAAACCAGTGCGTTATGATATCATTCTATTAATATGTGGAAGCTCGTTGGCAATGCAATGATATAGGTGATTGGTGGTAAGGTTCTGATGGAATCCAAATATGTATGACGATAGTTAAGCGTGTGTAAGAATAAATGTGAGTTGAAAGTGATTGGTTTAATATTAATTAGCGGAGTGAGGAATAGGATGTATTTATGTCTGTCTTGGTTATTCCATTTGTTAGTGGAGGGTATTATGTGAAAGAATAGAGGTTGGGGGGGTAGGCGTGAAATGGGTGTTTAGAATGGATGGAGAATGGATAGAGAGTGTGATGGCGTGTCGCATACTACTATATATGCGGATTGATTGTCTTTTGTGTGGCGAATTCTGAGAGAGTTTGGAGAGGATTTAGTATGAGAGTTTGGCAAGGGTGGGTAAAAGGAGTATGTTTGAGAGGTAAATCGGTATGATATGGTGTAAGTGGTGACGGTTGTGAGTGAGGACAGTCCTCGGTGGAAGTTATGTTAGATGGTGAGCAGTCTGTGAAAAGTGTCTGTTTTTATATATTTAGTATATGATATATGTTGGATGAAAAGGGAACGGATGAATGCATGAGTGTAGTAGGAAAAGTTGTCGAATGGCTAGGGTCTGAAGTGGCTGGTGCTGTTAAATCGTTGGTGGATGTAAAGGGATTCTAAATCTTGAGTGTGCTAGGGGCTAGGAGGGTCTATACATGGGTATTGATTTTTTAAATATAATCTGGATGTGTGATAAATTTATTTATACTCATTACGGCTAATGGTCTGCAAGTCTATTTATGGAACCAATTATAAATCCATTACATTGCTCTATCTTTGATTTCATGTCACATGAATTTTTGTAATATTTCTTTTATTCGTAGGTAGAGCCCGGCAGGATCGTTGTTGTTTAATTTAACTTCAGCCAACATCAACAGCTCTTCCGTATTAAATTCTTATAATCCTGAACATTTTATATTTCTTTATTAGTTAAGAATCAGTTGTTATTTTTAATAATTCTTTCCGAGAAGTTCGTTCAATTTATGTTGAGTTTGGTAATATAATGTTATGACTTAGCAAGTTAACAATAATATATAAAGAAAGTTTTTAGATCAATTTATTTTTTCTTTTGGTTAATTTGATGAGTTTTTTCATTTCTTGTTATATTAATCATCTTAATAAATTAAAGAAAGATAATAAAACTATAAAGAATAATATATATATATCATACGAATTTAATATAATGATATAAAAATATTATTAAAATAATAATAATAATAATAATATTAATATATAAATAAGATAATAATATAAATTAATAATGGATATGATTAATCATAATAATTAAAATAAGATAATTATCGATAATAATCTTAATAATAAGAATAAAATAAAAAAATCATAATATATATAATAATAATATAATAATAAATAATAATAGTAATAAGCATTATTTATTAATTATATTATTATTTTATATATTATTATATTATATTATTATATATTATTATTAATTATTATTATTTATTATTACATTATTCCCCATTATTTCAGTGTCATTGCACCAACCCTATAGTATAAATATTATAAAAGTATATATAGTATCATATATATAATATATAATAGGAGTAACTGTATAAACGGTAATCTATATACATATATTTAATATTTTTATTAGTGAGGAGATATAGTAGTAGTAGTATTATATATATCATGAATATTATTTACTATTATAATTATAGTATATGTATATATATTATCCTTTTATAGTTTAAATACCTTTCTATTCCCTTTGCTGTTAACTTATTAAATTTTATTCTAGAGGACAGTGTTAATTGGCGTCCCTGCGGCAGCTACCACTACTGTGGCTGAAAAAGTAGAGCAACTGATTCTCGTAAAGAAGATTCTGGGATCTAAGGGAAGATTTGGTATGGCGAATGATATTCATAATCCGGTTCAAAAATAACTAAAAAATAAATAAACTTATAGCATTTGTATTATAAATAGTCCCAAGGTTATTTCAAGCATTCATTTGCATCAATAAATTGTCACTGTCTTGAAGATACCATAGGTCTACTGCTAAAATGGGAATCCAGTATAAGATATGGATACTCTTTCAAGGTTGATGGACATAAAGTAGGAAAATGACTGACGTTGGAATAGGGTCCAGATGGGTAAGAATGCAAATGAAGAGATATCGGCGAACTAATTGGAGGGTGTGCAAGGCAAAATTTGCAAATGGGAGGAGGGTCCGTGAACATATAGTGACTTTGAGTGATATTAGTGTCCATACGGAGGCGTGCAAGTATCCCTCGTGTAAGTTTTCTTCTGTGGGAGGAAGACAACTCCACCCATATTCGGCTTTAAATGTTTCTCATTTCGCTCACTCTCGCTGATCAATCTTCCGTCGCACTCTTTGCCATTGCCAAAGATTTGAAAGCTTGTGCCGGAGAACAAGATGTATATCGTTTGATGGGAAGCCAACTTGTCGAATGACATCTACCAGAGGTACTGAACAAAGTCCGAAAAGGATTAGTAGCGATTTTCGGGCCTCTTCTGTCGCGATTTCTATTGCAGTGTATGCTCCTTTAGACAATAGCAGTTAGAGGGGGGTCAATATAGATTAAGATGTTTCCTGATTCTAGCGGGTAATGGTGCACAGCAGCCGAACCAATTTGTTTGTACCGGCGGAATGGTATGGATAAGAGTTAGCGTTTGATAGAATAAGGGGGTTTTAGCGCTTATAGCGCGCTGAGCAAATCTGAATAAATGAATGAGTGGTCTTGGGTTAAGGATTAGAATTCGAGAAAGGGAAATCATTTATTGCTCCTTTAGATGTTATAAAAGGTGTTAGCCGAGGAGTTATCAGAGAGTCGATTGAATGTGTGGGGGGATGATAATATCGGATGGGAGTGTAGGTTGGGGTAGGGAGACAGCAGATTGCGACGACAGCTGTTCCTATGTTTTTGGCCGTCAATACACTGGAGGAAATTCGTCATACGCGGGAATGATAGACAAGAATTTACTTGCTACGGATAACAAAGAAATAGGACAACAAATACAAGTAAGGAGGATTGATTTGGAAGAGAGAGGCAGCGCCAGCATGGTGGACGGGGAATAGCCAAGGTGTGTATGCTTCGTCGTAAGAGAAAGGGCAGCAACTTTTGCAAAGGCGATTTTATATTAGTCCTTAATTATATACATCCAGATTAGAAAACAGTGTTTGAAAATGGCCAGTAAGGAGGATTCTGAGATATTCCTCTCGCAGAATCAATGTTAGAGCAGACAGGTATTGGGGTTTGAAAGCGAAGATAACTTGTGCACATAATGTATTCCCTTCGAAGAGAGAGTGGCATAAAATCGGATTCAACTTCAGGGCACACCTGGGGGGGGGGCAATCGGAAGACTCCAGTGAAGATACGAATAGCTTCGTTTTGAATGGGGTCTGACAGGTGTAGTAGAGTAGTAGAGCTGGGAAGGCCTGACTATATACTACGCAGCCATAGTCTAGCTTCGATCGGATTAGGGCAATGTGGAGACGTAAAAGGAACTTGCGATCAGCACCCCGAGATTTTGAGGCGAGTTGACGTAATAGGTCAAGCAGGCGATAACAAGTAGTTTTCAGGAGTTGAATGTTCGGTGCGTATGTTAGGTGGTCATCTAGAATGAGTCTTAGAAATTTGACTTGTGAAGTTGCGGGAATGGGGAACCATATAAGGCTAGGGTCGCGGAAAGAAGGTGGCAGGTTCTTCGACTCCCTTTTTCCTAAATAGTACTCCTGAAGTTTTTGTGGGTGAAAAATGGAAGCCATGGGAATTACCCTATTGTGAAATATTCTCAATATCTAGTTGAAGTTGCCTGTCAAGAAATGGCAGCTTGGCTCCGATAATATATAGCGCCAGGTAATCAACATAGAGAGAAACATTGTTCATCGCTGGGATAGAAGTAACTATGTCAGTGAATCCGAGAGCAAATAATAATACACTTAGAACACTGTCCTGTGGAATGCCTTCATTCATATTAAGTGGAGTGATAAAACAGAAGAGCACCGAACCTGGATGGATCTATCTGAGAAAAGGCATTTAATAAAGAGAAGGAGCTGTCCTAGGAAACCAAGATAGTGTAGTTTGTAGTTTAAGGAGAACCCTAGTTATCCACGTTTTGTCACAAGCTTTTCCAAGGTCAAAAAAGAGACAAAGAATCATCCCACCAGTTGAGAAGGCTTCCTTAATGTCATGATCCAGTTTTAACAAGGGATCCGCGGTCGAACGAATTTTGCGGAAACCAAACTGAAAGTTTGAGAAAGCCTGATGACTCTCCAGAACAGGGAGAAGGCGGCCTGAAACTATTTTCTCCATTAATTTACAAGTATGACAGGTCAGCGAAATTGGCTTTTGGTTTTCCGCCAACTTCGGATCTTTCCAGGGTTTGGGAATAAGGATTTCAAAAGCTGGAAGAAATTAAAAGGATCATAAATAGTCGAAAACCGCTTATTGAAGGGAGAAAGTGGGATAGCTGTGGCATCATGAAAAGGAACCCACTCCGCTCGGTCATATAGAATTGAGTTTTAACATTGGCTCGGTGCAAGCTCATTTAAGGATATTGAGTAATGATCACTGACGTATAAATGATCAAAACGGAACCAGGTAGAGCGATCCACAAGAAAATGGGAGCAAGAGGAAATATCAATACAGGAGGAAGAGTGTGAATCTAAATGTTCATATGTTGTTAATCCTGTCTTAAGACATGCCAGAGAAAAGGATGCTAGAAGATCAACAAGGATCTTAGAATTAGACAAAGTGACAGTCACCGCATAAAGGGTGGCGAAGATTGAAGTCGCCTAGTATAACAACCGGAGTAGGGAGCTGCTTAAAAAGATCATCTAAGTCAACCTTAGTAAACTTACAACTCGGAGTCAAGTAGATCGAGCAGACAGTAAGCTCAGTGGACAAGTTAATTCGTGTTGCCACTGCATGAAGTCTAGTTTGAAGAGGGACTGAAAAATAGGGGACAGATTTATGAATGAGTATTCCTGCATCTCTCCTATCATTGTCACCTCTTTCTATAGAGGTTAGAGGCGATATATATTCCGATGATTGGAAGAAGTCGCGATGACATCGTCGAAGTTTTTGCAAACATATGCACTTTGGTGTACTTTTGTTTATAAGTTGAACAAGTTCTTCAAAATTAGAGTAATAGCCACGACAATTCTATTGAAGGAAGGTGGTCATTCTATGTTTTTATAAATATTATGAGGATGGTCTTTTTGAAAAATTGTCTCTATTTGGCTAGCGGTGATGCTGGAAGTGGATTTAAATGGGAAGGAAAGGCTGAAACGTGGTTCTCGATGAGAATGAGCAACAAATCTTGGTAATAAGGAACAGTCGTACAATAGAAATTTGGGTTGTACAATCGGTTTTGGGGGGAGTTTTCATTGATATTTGGTGGAGGTACTTTGTCATGAATGCGAATTAAGTTGAGTTCAGCCAAGTCCATCTTATTGTGTGAACTTGGTTGGTCGTTGAAAGAGCAACCAAATGATCATGTTTAGGAATGGAAGCGATATCAGTATCTTCCAAGCAAGCACATTAAAAAATTGGTGGAGAATATGGAACTGTTTCCATGGAGACAAGTGAGGTAATTGTGATATTCGGGAGAGAAATTGTGTCTAGTGTTTGTGCTTGTCTGGTGAGTGCATATGGCTACGGAAGTGAAAGTTGGAGTATTGCACGGAGGGAGGGAAAGAGGTGAAGCACGATAGATGTATCTTCTGTGAGAAGGCAGCGGAAATCGAAATCGTTGGTTAGAGGAGAGAAGATCAGTTCTGTTGGGAGAGTTAAATGAGAAATAATTATGGTCTGATAACTATGTGGTATTTGTAGGGGCGAGGGAAGGTCTGTGGTAAGCGAGAGTATGGAGTGGAATAGATGATATGAGAATGAGGGTACATCTTTGTCGCGAGTAGGGAGAGGAATGATAATGGGAGAAAGTGTAGATTGACGGATTATGCTGTGTGACGGTCAGACACAGATGCGAGATGATAGAAGCAGAGCGTTTTGCCTGAAGCAAAATGCTGCTAGAAGTAAAAGCTCACAAATGAAGTACAATATACGTTTAGCGAATGGAAGCGATATCAGCTATATCTGCCGAGAGCAAAAGAGCTAGCAGTTATAAAAAAGAGTGGGAAGAGAGATGCGAACTTGTATTCCTAGTGAGAGATCGCTATGGTAGTTGATGAGATGAAGTAAGAGTATCCGGTAAAGAGTGATCACATTTTGTTTTGGATGTAAAATGTGGAGTTTGAAGTTTTGCGAAGTAGGGGGTCCAATGATGGGTGAGTGCGCGTGATCGGGTCACGAGGTCTACCACTAACGTCTAGTAGATGCTGTGTTCAATATTGAGGTCATCACGAGGTGAGAGTTGATTTTGGAAAGAGACTGGGGTAGAACAAGGTATGTAGTGGAGGTTACGATGTTGTGGGGAAGGGGCATATATGGTGGGTCGCGGCACTGGTTACAATGAGACGCGACATACGCAATTATAGATAGAACATGCACACGGGGAGCAGACATATTGCGGGTATATGAGCTGAAACGCGTATATATTCTCAATTTATGTTCTACTCTGAGGAAGCGCAGAGTCAATAGAGAGGAGAAGAAGAGAGTAGTATGAAGAGAGAGAGAGACAGGGAGGAGAGAGAGAGTAGAGAGAGGAGATAAAAATGAGAGAGAGAGGAGAAGAGAGGAGTATAGGGAGAGAAAAAGGCGGAGTGGGAACGAGGATTGGAGACGTGGAAGTAAAGGTGTGCAAGACGGAGGGGTGAAGAGGAGGGAGAGGGAGAGAGAGGAGAGGGAGAGAGAGAGAGAGATTGTTGGGGGACCCATACCATGAGATCTGGCATAGTTGGAGGACCATTGAGATGCAATACGTATTAAGGCGCTATAATACTGGTCGGTGAGAAGTATCACTTATACACGGCTATGTCTGCCTAAGCAGAGTAACCCGGAGCCAAGCTGCGGGAGGGAAACGAAGGAGGTAGGTAAGTAATATTATATGTTGCTCGATCGAACTCATGTTACCTATTCTAATATAAGCCGCCTTACACATATAACCTCTGGCCTCATTCTAATATCTTATCCTACTTACCTCACCCTTGCCATGACCTCGCCCAACTTGCCCCGAGTCCTCCTCTCACAACGTGTTATATCTCTGGCCACCTGGACGCTTCTCATACATTACCTCTCTAAACTCACGCGCCGCTTAGATACTACTAATCTCCTAGTCCATTTTATTAGTCACCGATATTATCACTATCTGACTCATACTCATCCTATTCTCTCACCCTTTCCTCTCGATCAACTACGCTTATCTCTCCTCCATACCTATTATTAAATCTAGGGCATCTCAAGAACAAATAGTGATAGTATACCGCATATTCTACCTCATACTATTAATTAGAACCCTACTTAAATCACTATCAATTTACATTAATAATTTATACTAAAATAGTTATCATGTTAACAATTTCACACGACGCATTAAATTTTAAGACAAGAGAAACAAAGACACCCGGGTTTCAGTCATCTCTTCTCACTCAAGATGTAAGTACTATGATTATCATTTTTTATTTTTGTAACCGATGGTTATTGACAGTTTAGTACCCCACTATCATCACTTATATCGTTTCGGGAACATAACGTGCTGATCAGTACTTTCTACCATTAATCATTATCCTTCTCCCTACCACACCTCAATAAAAGGGGTAATCCTTTATTCTTTAATACCTACCTATATATATCCCTAGTCCTCATTCCTTACTGCATTATTCACAATAATCTCGCCAATAGACAAATTTTTTTCATTTTACTAGTATACCAAAACTTTCCTCACCAACACTGCATTCACATTCTCCCCATATAATACTTTCTCTCATACCTCCCTCTCTCGTACTTCATCAAATTCACGGTGCTATGCACTCAAATAATAATAAAACCTATTCACTATCACTCACCTGAGGAATTACACTCATTTAATACCCATTAATCCTATAGCATACTTGCACACTACTGGTTACAATCAAGTCTATGCACCTTTGATTCACCAATCCTCTCTTTACCTCTTTATAACTATTTTCCCACCTAGGACCCTCCTCGCCCTTCATACATTCATCTAGTCTAGCCTCACCCCGATAACCATACTATATCAACTACTTTAAGTATTTATATATTCCCCGAAATCGCAAACTAGCTCTTTCCCTTCAATAACATTAGTTTCTGTTATCCTCACCTTATAACACATCAACCTTTTTTTACTCACAAATACATTACAATACCACTCATTCCTCCCTCTTACAAAATCTCACTCGGGTTTACCCTCACATTCATTATATCATCACCCCACCTATTACTAATTTACCACTCTCCTCCCCAATAGGAGTGCATTAAAGTTCTATATTAAATAATAATCAGCTGCATTCAATCTGATTAGAAGCTGGCCTATCTGCTATATTACTCTGGGAGAATCGTTTCTCCTCTCTATACCATTGTTTTAGATGACTATACAACTCCAAAGTGAGATCACGCACTTCGCTATGAGCGGAGCAATAACAAGAAGAAAAACAAATATTCCGTATCTCTGTCTGTCTAAGATCATAGATTAATTATACTCACTCGACAGACAATAAACATGAGTGATATATAACACTAAGTATTTATCTATTTAGCCCTGATTCATACCGCAGTCCAGCTACGTCTATTGCCCTAGGCCTACTTGGTCCACTGGCTTACCGGTTTGTTACGCCCCACCTTTTTCGGCTCTAGGTCTTATTTATCGTGTTTAAAAGGTCTTGCCGGTTAGAGAACTTACTTATCTATTAAAGACCTTTATGTTACTTTATAGAGTTTAAGTTCATAGGTTTAGGCTTAGGAAGATTTAAAAGATTCTTTAAAACTCTCTCATGCAGTTGAGTGTGACTAGCGTGCTAGTGTCGCAATGGATATATCAGGGGTTTATGGTTTTTATAGGTGTACGCGTAAAGTATATTAAGGAGTGATTTTTCAGGGCAGAACTTATTTAAATTCGGTATATGAGATGAGATTAGGGTTAGGCTAGGCTAGGTTAGGTTAGATTATGTTAGATTAGGTTAATTTCGGTTAGGTTAACAAATTCGTCAAAGACATTTTGATGATGAAAAAAAGCCAAGTACAGTTTTGTAAATTAAAATGTACTATTAGTAACTGCTATGATGTTTCACTACACTATTTGAATGAAATATGCTATTAATTTGCATTTTCAATCTGCGATGTTAACCTAATTATGTTAAGAATTCCAAAGATCATTAATGCAGCTCAGGAATTAAATATAATAAGGGTGTTATGCTCTATTGTGAATCTAGGATATCTATTATCACCAGAATGATACAAAGATTAGATAGATTTAGGTTTGGTTCGATATATTCCCGCTATTCAGGAAATTACTGGATTAATGTTTTCACTATATTTTTCACGACTGTACTTTTTTATTTTTCACAAGCTTGTACTTTATTTTTCACTTTTTCACAAGCGTGCTATATTCATACCTTCGGAGGATAGAAAAGATTGTATTTCTACTGGACGTGAGTATCTCTATCATACAATGTGGGGATTTAAAGAATCTTCTAATCATTATCCCATACTTTCCACTATGGGAAATTATAATAATGTTTTGGTTGGGCAGTCCTTCCAGACTATACAGCTTACATTACATTATTTTAGTTACAGTGTCGCACCCAAAAGATTCACCGAAGATTAAATCTCATCCCACAAGTTTAATCTTCACATAAATCATAAACCCCCAGTCAATACAAATGACGATATACATACTATTATACAAAGTTAGTAAAAATAAATTGAGTTTTATTATTTATATCTACGTATCTTTATAATTATATATATTAAGCTTCCAAATTGACCAGTAACGTAATAAAACAATTATTCACATACACGGTAATTTATGATAGAACAATGATTATTTCTAATAGCTATAAGCGTTATATAACTATTACATAATATGTTTCTTTAGAAATATCTATTCTATGTTATATAGAAGTTATATTGCTTTATTAGAAGTTTATTCTGATTAGCCTAACGCTACTTACGACTCAGTTAGAGCGTAGCAAATGTTACGAACAATTTTGCGAAAATTTATTCTATATTATTTTGTGCTGTTTTTAGTCATACTAATATAATAACCTCATTAAACTTATACGGAAATAATAATAAGTTGTTTTCTTAGTACGACTCTGTATGCACAATTGGATTTAGTTATCAGATACTCATATTATAGTTCGTAATTATTACTAAACTATTCCTCACTAATATATATATAATTAATGCTACTTTGTCGGAATAAGTCCTATTATATCATTTATA
>JABUQX010075138.1:0-26848 GCA_015478945.1 Trachelipus rathkii | reverse complement strand
ATATATATATATATATATATATATATATATATATATATATATATATATATATATATATATATATATATATATATATATATATATATATTTTATATATATATTTATAAATATAAATATCTATATATATATATATATATATATATATATTAGTTATATATATATACATATATATATATATATATAAATATGGCCAGCCTCTAGAAGAGCCACAGTCATGGCCTCCGAAATTTTTATGACACTAAGCATTTTTAAGTATCATATCCGTTTATAACATAAAATCCAGAGGTTAAATTGAAGATAAAGAAAAAGATATATATATATATATATATATATATTTATATATATATATATATATATATATATATATATATATATATATATATATATATATATATAAGAAACAAATATCATTTGCCCACCAAACTTAATACTCCACTGTATATATATATATATATATATATATATATATATATATATATATATATATATATATATATATATATATATATATATATATATATATATATATATATATATATATATATATGTGTGTGTGTGTGTGTGTGTGTATTTTACTTTTATGTATTATAAATAACATTAATAAAGTGATTAAGGGGAGACTTTATCCTCGGACCCCCTACTTTTTAAAGTCAAAATCAAAATTTTCACATTTTTTTTTATTATCTAGATTATTAGAAAAATTCCTCCTGAACATCATGGTGTAATTATTTTTTAAAAATTCTAAATGGTTTTTTAGATACTGAAATTTATTTAGAGGTGTCGAACTAAAAAATTTCAATTCCAGTCAAAATTGTAATTCCAGGTTGGCTTAGGTTAAAAAAAGGTTTTATTTATAATTATAGAAAATCTATTTTTTTTCATATTCTCAACCTCCCACCCATTCTTCGAATTTTACTCAGTCAAATAAATGGAGTCAAAGCCGGAGCCGGAGCCGCAGCCGCAGCCGCAGCTGGTGCTGGTGCCGGTGCCGGAGCCAGAGCATGAAATTTTTTTAAAAAATATTTTTTTAGGTGAAAATTTATTGCCAGAAAACGTACTAAACAATTTTCAAATAGTGCAGAATCCTTAGTCGGATCCGGAGCCGGATCCGGAGCGGAGTCGAAGCCAGAGCCGGTGTCGGAGCCGGAGCCGGAGCCAGAGTATGAAATTTTTTGAAAATATTTTTAGGTGAAAATTTTTTTGCCAAAAGACGTGCTGGAACAGCTACCAAATAGTGCATGAAACCTTAGTCGGATCCGAGCAGAAGCCGAAAGTCATAACCGATCCGAGCCGGATCCTGCATGAATTTTTCGAAATATTTTTTGGTGAAAATTTATTGTCAGAAGACGTGCTCGAACAATTCAAATAGCAGAAACTCTATTGATCCGAGAAGCTTCGGAAAAAGCCAATAGATCCGGATCCGGATTCGAATCCGATCCTGGGTATGAATTTTCTTCAGAAAATATTGTTTTAGGTGAAAATTTTATTTCAAGAAGACGTGTTGAGCAATGTTCAAATAGTGAAACACATGTCGACGGGTTTAAGTCAAGTCGTATCCGAGCCGGGATCCTGGGTATGAATTTTTTTTCGAAATATTTTTTTGTTGAAAATTTATTCCAAGATTAAGCTGAACAACTTCCAAATAGTGCAGAAACCTTAGTCAGATCCGAAGCCGGAGAAGTCCGAGCCGATCCGTATCCGGATCCAGATCCTGGGTGTGAATTTTCTTCAGAAAATATTTTGAGGTGAAAATTTATTTCAAGAAGAAGTGCTGAACAATGTTCAAATAGTCTAGGAAACATTAGTCGATCCGGAGCCGATCCGGAGCCGGATCTAAGCCGGATCCTATGAATTTTTTCGCAAATATTTTTTGGGAAAATTTTATTAAAGCAGAAGACGTGCTGAACAATTTTTCAAATAGTGCAGAGTTCTTAGTCGGATCCGGAACCAGCTAGCGTCGGATCCGATCCTGGGTATGAATTTTCTTCAGAAAATGTTTTTTGAGGTGAAAAATTTATTTCAAGAAGACGTATGAACAATGTTCAAATAGTCTAGAAACATTAGTCGGATCTGAGCCGGCCGGAAGCCGGGAAGTCGAAGTCGATCCTGGAGCCTTATCCGAGCCGATCCTGGGTATGAATTTTCTTCAGAAAATATTTTTTAGGTGAAAATTTATCTCCAGAAGACGTTAAACAGTTTTCAAATAGTGTAGAAACATTAGGCGGATCCGGAGCCGGTCGATCCGAGCCGTATTTGGAGCCGGATCCAAGTCGGATCCTGCTTATGATTTTTTCAAAATATTTTTTAGTGAAAATTTATTGTCAGAAGACGTGCTGAACAATTTTTAAAATAGTGTAGAAACATTAGTCCGAGCCGAAGTCGGATCTAGAGCCGGATCCTGTATAAATTTTCAAAATAGATGAAAAATTTATTGCCAGGAGACGTGCTTAACAATCTTCAAATAGTGCAGAAACCTTAGTCGGATCCGAGCCATGTCGGTCGGCTGGATCCCAATCGATCCGGATCCAGGGTATGAATTTTTTCAAGAAATATTTTTAGGTGAAAATTTAATAGAAGAAGACGTGCTGAACAATTTTCAACTAGTGTAGTGTAGAAATATTAGTCGGATCCGGAACCGATCCGGAGCCTGATCCTGGGTATGAATTCTTTTTCGAAATGTTTTTTTGGTGAAAAATTTATTGTCAGAAGACGCGCCGAACAATTTCAACAGTGCAGAAAACCTAGTCGGATCCGAGCCGGCCGGGTCGGATCTGAGCCGGATCTCTAGCCGATCCTGGGTATGAATTTTTTCAAGAAATATTTTTAAGTGAAAATATATTGTCAAAAGACTTACTGGAACAATTTTCAAATAGTACAGAAACCTTAGTTGGATCCGGAGCCGGATCTGAAGCCGGAGTCCGAACCGGATCCTAGATATGAAATTTTTCAATAAATATTTTTTAGGTGAAAAATTTATTGCCAGAAGACGTGCTGAATAATTTACAAATAAGTCAGAATCCTTAGTCGGAGCCGGAGCCGGAGCCGATCCTTGGGTATGAATTTTTTCATTAAATAATTTTTAGGAGAAAAAATATTGTCAGAAGACGTGCTGGACAAAATTTTCAAATAGTGCAAATTCCTTAGTCGGATCCGGATCCGAGTCGGAGCGGGAGCCGAGTATGAATTTTTTCGAAAAATATTTTTTAATTTGAAAATTATTACCAGAAGACATGCTGAACAATTTTAAAATAGTGCAGAAACCTTAGTCGGAGCCGGAGCCGGAGCCGGAGCCGGAGCCGGAGCCGGAGCCGGAGCCGGAGCCGGAGCCGGAGCCGGAGCCGGAGTTAGATTTTGGGTATAAATTTTTTTTCAAGAAATATTTTTTTAGGGAAAATATATTACCAAAAAGAAGTGCTCATCAATTTTCAAATGTGAAACCTTAGTGAACCGAAGTCTGAATATAATAATTATTTGCGTTTAAATAAAAAAAATTTTTATATGTATGTATATATATATATATATATATATATATATATATATATATATATATATATATATATATATATATATATATATATATATATATATATATATATATATATGCCTAGTCTATAAAATAGAACATCTTCAGGGAGGAGAGGCGGTAAATCTTTTTGAAATAGCCAATAAATATCCTCAACGTCATAGATGAATCATACCTCATACCTTTTAAGCCATACCAAGTGGAAAGCACAATTTCAAATGCTAATAAGCATTATAAGGATAGCATAATGCTAATAAGGTGATGTCACGAATTTTAACAATTTAGAAAATAGTTTTTATAGATTCTCTGGATTATTATAAATTTTTTTTTTTATAAAAATGAAATTTAATATTTAATATCCGAATTCCCAGAAAAGAAGGCATCTCGGAACAGATTTCTAATCTAATGGTTCGATATCACTGCTTTTAAACTCGGTACTTATTTAAATCAACAGGAGGGTGTGTGGAACACCTGCTGGGGCTACCTGGCATTCTGCATGGGTGTTCCTGGGTTACAGGAACAACCAACCAAAGTCAAGAAACGCGAATGTGCACAACATGCTTGTTGCGACAAATTTGCACACACACAAGACAAATAAAAATTTCACTGCGCCAGGATTCGAACCATCGACAACAGCGTCGCCGTTGGACAATGTACAGAAAGATCTACCATTTGGGGTCCGATCCACCCAGAAAAAGAAGGCATATCAGAAAAGTTTTCTAATCTCCTGCTTCGATATTACTGTTTTGAAACTTAGTACTTTATTTAAATGGACAAGAGGGTGGTTGGAACACCTGTTGGGGCTACATGGCCTGCATGGGTGTTTCTGGGTTACAGGAGTATCCAACCAAAGTCAAGATACGCTGAAATGGGCACAACATGCTTGTTGCGGCAACTTGCAATATGCTTGTTGCGAAAAATTTGACTCGCGCCAGGACTCGAACCATCGACAACAGCGTCGCCGTTAGACAATGTACAGGAAGCTCTACCACTAGTCCGATCCGCCTTTCCAGAAAAGAAGGCATATCGGATCTTTTTTGTAATTTACTGCTCCGATATCACTGCTTTGAAACTCGGTACTTATTTATTTAAATCGACAGGAGGGTGGTTGGAACACCTGCTGTGGCTACATGGCATTCTACTAGGGAGCTCCTGGGTTACAGGAGCAACCAACCAAAGTCAAGGAACGCCGAAATGGGCACAACATGCTTGTTGCGGCAAATTTGCAATAATAAGAGAATATAAATTTCACTCGCGCCAGGACTCGAACCATCGACAACAGCGTCGCCGTTAGACAATGTACAGGAAGCTCTGTCACTTGTCCGATCCACCTTCCCAGAAAAAGATGGCATCTCGGAACAATTTTCTTATATATTGCTTCGAAATCACTGTTTTGAAACTCAGTACTTATTTAAATAGACAGGAGGGTGGTTGGAACACCTGCTGGGGCTACATGGCATTCTGCTTGGGTATTCCTTGGTAACAAGAGCAACCAATCAAAATCAAAGAACGCCGAAATGGGCATAACATGCTTGTTGCAACAAATTTGGAAAATAAAACGAAGAAAATTTCACTCGCGCTAGGACTCGAACCATCTACAATGTTTTCGACGTTAGACAATGTCCAGAAAGCTCTACCACGTCCGATCAACGCCTCCCAGAAAAGAAGGCATATCGGAACAGTTTTCTAATCTTCTGCTCCGTTACCACTGCTTTGAAACTCGGTACTTATTTAAATCGACAGGAGGGTGGTTGGAACACCTGCTGGGGCTACATGGCCTTCTGCTTGGGTGCTCTTGGGTTACAGGAGCAACCAACCAAAGTAAAGCAACGCCGAAATGGGCACAACATGCTTGTTGTGTCAAATTTGCAATAATAAGAAGAATAAAAATTTCACTCGCGCCAGGACTCGAACCATCGACAACAGCGTTCCGTTATATAATGTGCAGTAGGCTCTACCACTAGTCCGATCCACCTACCCAGAAAAGAAGGCATCTCGGAACAGTTTTCTAATCTCCTGCTTCGATATCACTGCTTTGAAACTCGGTAATTATTTAAATCCATGGAAGGGTGCTTGGAACCCTATATATATATATATATATATATATATATATATATATATATATATATATATATATATATATATATATATATATATATATATATATATATATATATATATATATATATATATATATATATATATATATATATATGAGAATAAATATTTTTTTGCCGTCTGAAAAAGAAATAATATTTCCAAATGTTTATTTTCGTTTTTCTAGCACTTCATTTTTTTCTTACATTAGATCACAAAAAAATTCATTAAAAAAACGAACAGTTTTATTTTCTTAAAATTTGGTAACAACTCTGCAAATAAAATCCTTAACAGACTGACGTTTATTTTAAAGGCTTTTGTATGATGTAAGGTGGTGTCACACGTGATTGATTGTTTTTACTTCAAAATTTTTGAAAGTACTTTTCAGAGATTGTCCAAAAAAACTTTTAGAAAATAAAATTTGAAATAAAGTGTCTAAATGAAATTTATTACTACACAAAATAGGAGTATTTTAGTGAAAATAGCATTGAAATATCTTGAATATTAAAGATTTTATTGCCATTTTTGTGAAAAACCCGAAAAAAAAAATTTCCCCTCCCCCCCGAAAAAAAACGAACAGTTTTTTTCTTTTTTTCCCCAAAAATTAAAGATAAATTAGTTGTTCATCAAAAAACATTTCTTTGATCGGTTCGAAGAAATGGATTTTTGAGGATAAAGTCTCCCTCTAAGATATTACTAGCATCTATTAAACATTTTTATAATCTGAAAAAACGGATTTCTTCGTGTTTCAGAATTGCTTGACAAAATTAGGCAATCTAATGATAGCATTAAGGTACCAAAACCTAAAACTATACATCCGAGCAGCAAATGACCTTTCTCATATCGTTAATTCTTGTGGATGCCTCCCAAAACTTAAAGGAAGGATGACATCATCGATGGCGATTCGTTGATTCCTATTCTTTATGACCTAAATTATCGCGAGTTAAATTAGCTCCTTCATAATATATATATATATATATATATATATATATATATATATATATATATATATATATATATATATATATATATATATATATATATATATATATATATATATATATATATATATATATATAAATATATATATATATATATATATATATATATATTTTTAATGTTTTCACAGTTCCGAGACACCACAACCATGGCACTACCTCTACCATCTCCCACATCCTCCTGATGGTATATCGTAGTCTCCAGTACCTATTTCCTCCTCTCTTTCATAGAGGGCTACTTTTTCATCATATGGGACTCCAACCTCTATTAACTGACATTTTCTTGTTGGTTTGTTAATTAATACAATATCCGGTCTATTATTTGGTACAAATATGTCAGTGGGTATGCCAAAATCATAAAGAATTTGAACATGATCATTATCAACTATTGCAGGGGGTTTATAATTCCAGTGATTATTAAGGGTATCAATATTATATAATTTGCAGAGTCTATAATGAATAAGTTTGAATATGGAATTGTGTCTTTCTATATATAGTCCCATATGTAGCAGTCAGAGCCCTATTCAGGAGGGGGTGTTGCACACTAAAATTTCATCCGCAACGTAAATTACGCAGATGAGCACAGATTGCAGGCTTTAAAGTAAGGGAGATTAAATCAGCAGGAACAGAAGATGGAAGAGAATTCCACAGAACAGAGGTGGCAGGAAAGAAGGAAGCACTGCAGCGAACTAGCCTGGAGTTACCTATATCAACACAAAACTCATGCGCAGACACAGCAACCCTTGTGCTACGAGGGCGTCGTAAAGATGGTGGTACGCGAGAGGTAATTCCCTTGAGCACTTGCCGCTGCGGTACATATAGAAAGGAGATAAAGCCTACCAAAGATAGAGGGTCAAGTGAACTGGAAAGTTCAGAACAGTTTATAAGCCTTTTGGCTTTTGACTCGACCCTGTCCAAAAGCCGGGTGAAACCAGAGCCCCCCCAGATATGAGAACAGTACTCCATACAAGGGCGGATGAGACCCTTGTATAGCTGGAGTAACTGAGAAGAGGAAAAAAAGTCTCGCAGTCTAAACAGAACTCCCAGTTTCTTTGAGGCCGCCCTAGCAACTGTTGTGATGTGAGGTTTCCAAGACATTTTTTTTTGTTTATGTTAAGGCCAAGGATGTTTATATTGTCAACAGGAGAGACGAGAGAACCGTCGAAAGAGATAGGAAAGTTAGAAGGTGTCTTAGAGAGGGAGATTTGTAGAAGTTGAGTTTTTAAAGAATTGAATTTCCCAAGGTTGAGACGACCCCAATCGGAAATTCTATCCAGATCAGCGAGAATAGAATCGGAAAGATTAAGACGAGGCAATTCTAGAAGTAAAAGAGGGAGCAGAATTGAAATGAGTTGAAGAATGAAGGGTCGAGTCATCGGCATATGAGTGGATAGTTAGATGTGCAGGTGAGAAGATCATTAATGAAAAGTAAGAATAAAGTAGGAGATAAGACAGAACCCTGAGGAACACCACTATTGACAGAAAAGGAAGAAGAAGTCGCTCCATCAACCACAGCCGATATTGAGCGACTTGAAAGAAAACTAGACATAAGTAAGCAAAGAGAAGGAGGAAACCCAAAGGAGGGGAGCTTGGAGAGCAGTGACGCGTGCCATACCCGGTCAAATGCTTTGGATATGTCAAGCGCCACCACGCAAGTCTGCCCTGTAGTTCCTAAGAGCGGGAAACCATAAATCGGTTAAATATCGCCAGTAGACTTTGAACACCAAAAGCCATACTGGCGATCGAAAGAAGAGAATGAGATTCCAGATGGTCTAAGAAGTGAGAGTTAAGAAGGGTTTCAAAGATCTTGGATAGAATACAGGTGAGAGCTATAGGGCGATAGTTAGAAGGATCAGAGCGGCTTCCTTTTTCGGAATAGGTTGGACATGTGCGTGCTTCCAACACTGAGGGAAAGTGTTAGTATTGGGAGACATAGAGAATATAGCTGAACGAGGGGAGAGGCCAGCTCGGAACACAGTTCCTCAAAACTCGGGGAGGATGCCATCCGGGCCCCCCGCCTTCCTAACGTTCATTTATAGATCTCAGGAGCCCATGCACCCGATCAAATGTAATCACAGGCAAAGACATAGGACACCTGAGAGGAGAAGGTGGAGGAGGAGGAATGTCAGAGTAGTCCATGGTTGAATTAGAGGACAACAGGATTCCGAAGAATGTCCTTTTCAAATGAGATATAAACAGATACAACAAACGAATAGGCAGGAGGTATTTACAGTTGTTAGATGTTTTTGGCAAGAGTGTCAGAAAGATTTGTCAGTAGGAGAACCAAGGTTAGCGCACCTTCGTTTGATGAGTTCCCGCTTTGCCTCGTCGAAGAGTATTTCTGCAAAAATTTCGAGTTTAATGAAATTAGCGAGAGTGATAGGAGAATGAGAATTTTTCCACACCCGATACGCACTGTCTCTAGCCTGAATGGCCAGAGAACAGGCACGATCGAACCATGGGATTATAAGGAGAGAAAGATTTAGTCGAAGAAGGAATGAACCTGCTCATCCTGTCAACGATTACAGCTCCAACCTTAATGGCAGAAGCCAAAGCGTCATCTGAGTCAAATGAGTTTGTATGGAATTGTATTTTATATTCCCATATGTATCAGAGTCTCACATCCTGACAATATATGGAGCACAGTCTCGTCAAATTCCCCACATATCCTACATTTATCAGAGCCATCGACTCCTTCGATATGCTTTTTGAACCAATTGGTTCTTAGGCACTAATCCTGAGCTGTAATCAGAATTCTCTCGTCATTCAATTTCAAAAATCCCCTCGCAATTGTTTCTATAGATTTTTCTTTATTGACAAAGGCCTTGTTCAGTGCTTCTTTTTAAAAATGTTGGGCATGTCAATGTTCTTCCCAATCTAAAACATGGACTTTCTTTCTTGCTGTTTTAAAAGTTTCCTTTAAAATTTTAGTTCTTTCTTTGTGGTTTTTCTCATTTCATCCATTCTATATTCTTAAATTGATGTTACATTAATGAAAGTAGTCATTTGTCTTTTTTGTTATTGAAGTCGTAAGCAGTTTTTCTGTTCCATATTACGTGTCTATCTTGAGAAAGTTAAAAATTATTTTTTTGTCATTGACTCATTTTATATATCACGTTCATACACTCGTGTATGGGTGACGCTTTGCATAAAGTTGGGGAACATGGGTAATGTTAATATTACTAGAATCGCCGTCACCCTCATTTCAATGACAAAGGCATTTTCCTATCATAATCGATTTGTTTGGTCTCAGCTAAACAAATCTGTATATTAACTTTGGCCTCGTTGGCTCGTTTTGATGATTGCTAATGAAAATTTACATAAAGTGGAGAATGAAATGCGAGCTCTCTTGATGTTTTACTTCACTAAGAAAAGTATTTGCAAATAATATAATATACTAAATGAAAACAAAGACAAATAATAAAATAATTGTAAAAAAATAAGAAAATAATAAAAATAAAATGAGAATTCAAGCAAAATTTGCAATGGATATAAAAGTAAAAAATAAGGACATTACTAAAACTAACAATTTATTCAAACATGAATACAAAATAATGAAAAATATTATAAAAATAATAGATAATAAAATTCATCATTTATGGCAAGTGTCAAAACATTTCAAACACATGAACGGTTTATCAACACAATTTTGGCAGTATGTGGCAACTTTATGAACACTTTTCCTTGCTCTTTCTTCCCTTTCTTTGATCATCTCTCTTTCATAGCAAGGTTTACAAGCCCTTCTTATCTTTTTATTGTTTTTGTCCATCATAGTTCCTAAATTATGATTGCCGCTTTTTGTTTTTTCATAGTTTGCCCCTTGCAATTCTAACATTGATAGGCAAAGCCTCTGAAAGGTCTTATGCCAATTTTTTCCTGTAACTTTTGTATATTATAAGAGTTTACTACTATTCTCTTGTAAAAGTTCAATACCAAGTTTTCTATACCATTTCACTCCTTTCTAAGAGTGGTGGGATGCGAAGCTGTCTGGTCTGAAAGGTCAATTCCAGCCTTGCCATTGTTGTATTCAAAAATTCCAGAAGGCTTTTCACTGGGTTTTCTGCGTTTCCTAGCTGAAGGTCCTGGCTCATCTACTTGGAGATGCTGCTGCTGTAGCTGAATATATTCTGGGGTATGTCTTGTAGAGAGCAATACATCTCTTGTATCCTTCAATTTGAGTACAACGATGCCATTGGCGTCTTCTCTTGAAATTCTCTCTCCTTTTTTCAGATTTGCATCCAAAACCTCTTTTGGCATAAATTTTTTGTCGGCAGACACTGTGCCCACAACATGAGTTTTCCTCTTTAGAAAAAATGCAGCCATTTCGTAGCTGGTATAAAAATTGTCCACATATAATGTGCGTCCTTCATCTAAAAGTCCAGTCATAAGGGTTTTGCTCACAGTTGTTGCTACTTCTCGAACTCCAGTCAAGCTTTTTCCAGAATAAATTGAAAGGTTATATGTATAACCTTCGTGTGTGCATAGTTTGAATAACTTTATCCCATATTGGAGCGCTTTGTTCGGGATATGTTGATGAAAAATGAGTCGACCTCTCCATGGGACTAAGGTTTCAGCGATAACTACATTCAATCCAGGGGATACTGCACTCTGAAATTTTACTTTTAGAATTTCAAGAAGTGGTTGAATTTTCCCCAATCTGTCCCCTTTTTCAATTTTATCATTATTATTGAAATGGAAGCATTTAAACAATAATTCAAATCTATTTCTACTTATTCCTACACTTTGCGGAACACTAGTTTTATACAAAATATTTGAACTCTAATAATTTACTATTGTCCCCATTTTTACTAATCCCATCCAAAGAAGAAAACCCAGGAATTTTTTAATTTCTGTTCCGGTTGTTGGTATCCATTTTTGGAGCCTTGCATTAGGCGCCAGATTTGGCGATGCGTCAATTATTTGTCGAGCATATAAATTTGTGTGGTAAGTCAAGTGATCTATTACTTCTTCATCAACGAATAGTTGAAAGCATTCAATTGGTTCCATTCCTGGTTCTAAGTCTAATTGTATGCCAGATTTCCCTGTAAATGAAAAGGATTTTGCTCTAGACTGAAATTCACTCCATTGCGGTGGCTCCAGATCTTCTTCCTCTGTTTCACGAATATCATCGATAGGTTGAATGGCATTATTTTCTTCTATTCTCATATCGTCCAGTGCTTCTTCAATGTTGGGTGGTACATATTCTTCCTCATCATCGCTAACCTCGAATCCACTAAACATTTCAATATCGTCATCAGTATTGTCTATATCATCGGGAGTATATGTTGGATCCAAGACATTATAATCCAAGTCAAATGGGTCATCTTCAAATTCAGAATCGCTTCCATCAATTGCAGATTGTAATTCTGCTTTGATAAAACTAAAATTACCATATTTGCAACTGACGTTTTCCTGATAATCCCTTTTCTTGTTTTGATCCTGCGTTACTGACGTTTGAGCTCTTCTTCTTGAAGGACTTTTCACTTTGATATTCTTTTCTCCATCATCAGTACCGATAACGAAGGTCTACACAAAATAAAGAAAAATAATAAATAATATAATAAATTAATATAATAATAATAATAATAATAATAATAAAATAATAATAAGTAATTACATAATATAAATTTATTTAAGGATGTAAATAATAATACAACACACAAAGATGCGGCTATACCGTGTTAATAAACTTAACGACAGAGAAATCCCTAACCGAACTAAATAGGAACAAGCTGAGGATGGTTACGATCTTGTACAAGAGTTCAGTTCCAAGTAGAGCAAAAACTCATCACTACGAAAAGTGAGACGGATTTGGACCAAGATGTGTTGAAGCGATTGTGAATGTATAGTGAGCTAAGAAGAACTTGCTTCTAAAGGACGAGATGGCAACGCAGTCCACAAGAGATGAACGAATGAGAGGAACAATGAGGAGCAAAATGAAACAGTTCGGGATTCCCCTGCGCAGAAGAAATCCAAAGAGTGAATTGGTAGACCCAACGCCAATCGACCAAACCACTCAGCAGGCGACTCCTTCTACTAAATGAAGACCACCGGCAATACGCTGTTTGACGTTCCGTAGTTATGGCGCCATGAGCATCTCCACCCAAACAAGCTGCCTAGCCAGCGGAGGCAACCCCGACGTATTGAGATTGAGAAATCTGTAGCAGGAAATGGCCCAAGGGCTCACAGCAGAGAGGAAGTATATGGCACACGACACAACTGTGCGTACGCCACCTGTTGCCTCCCCATCGCTCGTTCGTTTCCAGGAACACCCCCATGGGAGGGAACCCAACAGTGCTTTTAGGTGTTTCAACCTTTTGAATAATAATAATAATAATAATAATAATAATTAATAATACTAATACATAATAATAATAATATAATAATAATAATCCGATTAAAATTACAAAATTTCCAATATATTTTCAATTCACAGTATAGAAGAGGACGCCATATTCCAAGAAAGATTCTAGGAACGCCATATTCAAAAATGGATTTCCTTGCTGTTATTATAATTGATTATAGTGTGGATTATTGTTTTTATGAATATTATTTTACTTATTATTTTGTATCTTTCTATTTTAAAAAGAAATTAATAATTATTTTAAAGAGAAGTAAGGACCTTTGTTATTTTAGAGCTGATTATTAATATCATAGAAACATTTATATAGTAGGAAGACAGCTTTTTTAACGTCTTAGTTTATATTAAGGAGATTCACCTTTAATACTTCTCACGTAGAAATTGCATCCAAAACATTATAATTCATAATTATGTTGCGACAGAACTTAAATTATATTTCTAGCAACCTAAATTAGGCAATACCAAACATCAATAAGGACTCCGAGTCTTTTTTCTTCAAGGAGATTCTTACGTCATAATCAGAGAATTTATCAAATCTGTTAGCAGAGCCGTAGTTACAAGCAAAAAGGAAGCATGCCCGACTCAGAAAAAGAAAAAAAAACTGAAGAGGTAGTCATCATACTAGAACAGGATGCTCAAGGTTTTATGGAGAAAAAGAGGGAGAATTCGAGGAGGGAAGCGAAAAAAGTAAAAATTTACTCATCATAAAAAAGAAGATGTCAGATACAGATGGAGTAAAATTCAAGACTGGAGAGAAGTCTTTTGAAACAATTAACAATAAAAATTAATCTTATGAAAAGGAAGGGAGGGGTCGATAGATAAGATAGATTGATTAAGTTACGGGTAAAGACAAGTCACGGATCAATTCAAATTGTAAAATGAAATTTTTTACAATATTGTCTTTAAATAATATTAGGAAGATATTGCGCGACCTTCGTTAAAAGATTTGGAAATAATGTATAAAGAATGCAAAACACATGAAGAGACCATGACAGAAGGATATGAGAGATATTTCTCTAAGAGAACGAGAAGAAACAATGGTTTTTAGCCAGTTGTGGAAAAGAGGCAATTCTTTCAAGTAATAAAAACGATGTTGATAAGAATATCTTAAGAAGTAACAACACTCAAAAGAAAGAAAAACTGAAGACAATGTTGGAATAGGACAAACTAAGAGGAAAGAAGGAAGAAGAAAAAAAACCTATAGATTCGTAAGAGTAAGTATGTAATATGCGGGTCAGAATACCATTATGCACAAGCATGCCCAAAGAAGTGGAATAAAAAAGGAAGAAACTTCACAGTATTTACAGGTGAAATCAAAAAAGAAAGTAAGAATAAAGAAGAAAAGAAAGTAAGCTAGTTCGGTGTAGAAAAAGAGGAAGATGAAGAATATGGAGACATAGAAGGAATTTTAGATACAGGCTGTACGAAGACTTCGTGTGGGGAGAGATAACTAAGTAGGATAATGATGGAGTTAAGTGGTGCAGAGATAAAGGAGATGAATAACAGTCTAGAAAGAAGGAAGTTATGTGTTTGGAGGAAGTAAATATGAAACCATAAAAAGTATAGATATACCATGTCAAATAGGAAATTATAAATTTTTCATTAAAACTGAAGTAAGTAGAGGAGATATACCATGGTTGATTTGTAGAGAAGCCATGGAAAGAATGAAGATGAGCGTTGATATGGGAAACAAAAGGTTACTTTTGGAGTATTTCGAGATCTAGAAATAAAATATAGACAAAGCGAACAACAAAAACATATCAAGATTAAGCTAATAAAAGGATCAGAAAAGGTAAAATGTTTCATTTGGTATGTTTGAGGAAAAACTGGATCTATAAGCCAGAGGGAAGGAAGGAGAAAACTATGGAAATTACATCTTCAGTTTGGACATGGGCATTAAATAGATTTACAAACTTAGAAGGATGCCTACAAAGATGAAAATATTTCGAGTAAATGGATGAAAGAAGTGGAAAGAATTAAAACATATTTCGCGAAAGGGTGTTGAACAGTCGTCTTAGTACAAGAAGAATCGCACCAAAACCCGCGTGCTTCTCAAAATGGCCACAAGTCTCAATGAAATTATAGCCATGGCATTAGAGAATTTGAAGGCAGCAAATTCTGATTTAATCTGTAGGGCTGCTCCCATGCAAAACGTACTTGGATAAAAATAAAAAGGTGAAATAGCGTTGAAAAATATTAGAAAGATGACTAAAGTGTTTTTGGAAACCGGGAATTTGTTGTCTGACAAACGGATAAAAAATTTATAATAAAATCGACCGGTAAACAATATTTAGCAGAGAATTTATACAAATAAGGCTTTGAAGTACCCATGCCTCTTTGCACCGCAGAAATTAACACATGATTTGATGACCAATCCCACACACTGGTTGCATGGTGCTACAATCTAAAGATATCACAATGCAAGAAAACACCTAAAAGAGCATAAGACACTTACATAACGTATTATGATAAAAATGTCATTAGGCTGCCAGAAAAACGAGTGAATGACTGAAAAGTGGATTTCTCAAACCAATTATAGTTACAAGAATGTAGGCATTCCTACCGGCATAAACAATGACAGACCATGCAGAATTTAGAAAGAGAAACGAAGAGAAAGGATGTTCAATTTTTCTGAAGTCATCATAGTAAGTTCAGTTACATGGGATTTTCATTAAGGATTAACTGTTAATGATTAGGAAAATATGAGAGATCATATAAACAATGAAGAAGAAGTTTATTTAAAAAGGGAGAATGAGAAAGAATGGACGAGGCCCAGCAAAAATCAATCTTAAGTAACGGCAAAACTTGTGTGGATGAAGCATGGCAGGCTTCTTAGAGAGGTAAAATAGCATGCATATTACGAGAAAATTAGAAGAAAATGGACAAGAGAAAAAATATGGGAAAAAAGAAGAAAGATATGCAGAGTAGAAAGAATTGAAGAGGATAAAAAAGAAGAGATGGTGCACAATTTAACTGAATTCAATGAAGAAAACAAAAACATGAAATCTGAAGAGGAGCGATGAGGAGATAACTTTAACCGAGTTAATTGAAAAGTGAAGAAGAAAATAGTCTTTAATGAAGAGAATCTCAGAATAGAAGAAGCAAATACCATTATCCAAGAGTAGAGTACCCAAACAAATAAAAAAGAAGACTCAAGAAGAACATTTTAGTAAAAAAGAAAATGGTAAAATAAAGGAAAATATAAAAGCAAGATTGAATAATTAAGTTTAATAAATAAAAATTTACGAACAGGACAAAAAACTTGGATTGATTTAAGGGAATGAAAACCATACTCGGCTTACGGAAATGAAATGCATATTTTACTAATTTTGAAGGACAAAGAATGTATTAGAAGCAACAGTAAAGAGTTGGAAAGCTGAGCTGAAATTGAGGCTGTCACGAAGCTGAAATGTGGGAAGTCAAAAAGTTTTAAACCAACTCAGATGGATTAGTGACAGAAAACATTAACACAAGGAAAAAGATTTACAAGATTCACAGTAACCACCTAGTGAGAGGCTTCGAAGAAAAAAATGAGGAAATTATACAACAGCCTACATGTGCAGACTGCAAACCTTAAAAATCATGTATAGAATACTTAAAGAGAGATGTTGGAAATGTCAAACCTGGACATTTAAACACATATCACAGGAGATAAAAAATAAAAGAGCATAGATATATCACCCAACGCCGAAAGCAAGGCAAACAAAAATTATGGAAGTAAACGAACAGCGATTTATGAGATATGAAACAGACGCAGCTTAAAGCTTCGTATAATAAATGGTAAAACGACTGCAAAGAGTAGTGAGAGAAATGCCTCATTAGATCCAACCAATATCTGGTAAGGAATGGATAATTAACTTGAATAAGGGTATGTGTACCTATGTGGACGATTATAGTTATGAAATGAAAGTTTCGAAGTCTAGAGAGGCAATCAAACAAAAAATTAGAAATAGAAAACAGAAGAAACAAAAGATATTGGGAATATATGGAAAGTTTAAGTAGAAACTCAATGAAGATAGGACTTTAATGGATGGACTAAAAAAATTATATAAAACAAATTAAAACAAATGATGATATCTACAGACTTATAAAAAATTCAGAGAAAGCATTAAATAAAGAAGAGAAATGACAAGATACAGATCTTTAGTAGGACAACTAAACTGGGGGAGAGTCAACAGTAAGTAAACTAGACATTGCTTATAGGTGAGGACTTGAGCAAGGCTAAATAAAATAGCTTATGAGCAAGATATAACAAGTACCTAGCGTAACGAGAAAAATGTACGAGAAATGAGAAAAGTAAAAAATTAAGATGTAAGGAGTTAAAAGATGAGAAGAATCTACCCTCTGAAGTGTAAGAAAAATATGATGGTCGGAGACCAAAAACAAAGTAAATATTCACAAATAGGTATATAAAAGGTATATATATATTATAATTAAATTACAATTATATACATTCACACAACTTATAATACCAAATTATAGATTCTAATATTACCGACAAGCAATAATACACCTATCCCAATTATATTAAGATAACCCTAATTCACATAATAAAACTTCAACGTGGGAATTCTTTAACAAATACAACAAAACATAACAAAAAACGTAACTTAACGTAACTTAACTTACCTCAGTTTAAAGGAGAAAAAGTTATTAAAAAGACTCTATAAAATAACGTATTTTAATCCTCAAATAAGAATTCAATCTGAACACGCGAAAGAAACGACTAACTTTTATTTTCAAATCATTAAATTTAACAAAATTGTTCTAGAGGAAAAGCCAAAAAATAAACATAATTGCAAGAACATGTTCAGAGTCAATAAAGCTGTAAAAATGTTAGAAGGCTACTACACACGAGACGAGTTCCTCAATTTTAGCACCCGGTGTCATTGTTCGGAGGATACAAAGTATGTTGTGTATCAGCTACTTCGCCAAAAGAAGTAGGATGTAATTCCTCATTATAGATACACACTAAACACTTTAAAACCCAAATTACTTGGCAACACAGTTACCAGTATAAAATATCGAGCAGCTACACTACGATCACAAATGCCCCTCCTTACAGTTGAAATTGCTAGTTTTTTAAAAATCTTATTCAAGTCGGCAATTTCAACTATCTTCATATAGCAGGAATCCCTTTTATTAAACAAACTTAACCAGATATCAATGTGAAGTTAATAAATAATACTGATGAATGTTTTTTGAATATTTGAGGGTTTTGCAGGTAACACCTAGTATCCATGATAATATCGGTATTTGCAAACGTAAAGATTTTTGCATTTTTCATTACACATTATTTATTTTAAACTCTCACAAATAAGTAAAATGAATTTTAGATTTTTTTGAAAATTTTATTTTTGTAAAACTGCATTATTAATAGTTAGCTAACCGTGATGCCTTGACGTATAAAGGCGACAATCATTGGACAATATTAAAAGCTAACTTCTTTTTATTCTAGAAAGTCCTTTCTTGATTCTTCTTCTGAAAAAAATGAATATATTATAGAATAACATTAATTTAAGAATAGATAAAATAAATTAATAATAATAAATACTTTTTTTTTTTTGAGTGGTTACGCAGTCTCCACAGCCACACACAGAATGCGGCTGAACCGTTACAGAACTAACGAGCAGGGGAAATCCCTAACGAAACAAGGGGAATATGGAGTTAATACATGATATCGAAGATCTGCTTCCCCTTCCAAAAGAGCTAGAACAAAAAGATGACTAGGAAAATGAGATGATTTCGGAAAAGGAGCGTGAGGAAGGCGATGCTAAGAGGTATAGTAGAACGTTGAGGCAGAAGAACTTGCTTCGAACGGCGAGATGCGACGAATCCACGAAAGAGATGACGACAGTGAGAGACAATGGAGAGCAAAATGGGAGCATCGGGGAACCCCCCGCGACAAAGAAACACCGAAAGGTAGATTTGTCATGACCAAGACGCAATCGAGCCAGGACCACCTCCAGGAGGCGACTCTTCCTACAAATGAGACCACCGCAAGACGGTTTGACATTCGAAGTTTGCCCGACGAGCATACTCCGCCCAACCATGACTGCCCCCAGAAGAGGCAACCCCGACGGTCAGAGATCAATGCATCTAGAGAGCAGAGGAAGAGGTGGAGTCCTTCATAGAATGTACTAAAGATCTCCGTAAAGCCAAGCTAGAGTTCACATCCAAAATGATGGAGGAGAATAACAGATTGATTGAAAATAGCAGCACCAGCACTCTTGCTGCTGCTGCGTCTGGAACTTATAACCCAGTGCACCACCTGTCCCTTGCCTCCCCATAACTGTGAGTAGGTGCTAAAACATGCCACCGATATCCGAGCACTGCCATGAGCATTTCTTAGGTATAAGTAAGCGATAAAACCCAGCTACCACAATAGATAGAAACTGTGGTGGATGAGAGGATTGAAACCTAATAGATAATTACATTCAAAAAATCTTCAAAGAAGAATGCTATGCAATAGAGTTGGGAGGAAGGTTCACATACTATGCTAGGGCCGAGGTAGGGTCCCGCAGATGCAACAAAATCCCACTTAGTAATTATTCTTATCTATGCTATGTCCTAGTGGTAAATAAGAATACAATACCCCTGCGAATGTTAAAAAAAAAACTACCTCTAAAAATCATATCCCCTATTAACTGCAATAAAGAGGACACCAGGGCAAATCTAACTTGAAGGCCGCTACCCCAACAGCGCCACCAAACATCGTTCGCAGTGGTTTTAATTCTTGCCCCCAGGTAGATAAAACTCCAACTGGCTACGCGAAAGGATTTGAACCAGTCCTCTCATTATGAGACTCAGCGACTCAGCCTCTGCCCACGAGGCGTTCTACCCCTGCCGAAAAATAAAACAATAACAACTTTCACAGTACCAATTGTTAATATGAATAAAAACAAAAATGAATAATAATACCTTTACGATTCAACTTTTGATATCTTCTCAATGATGCTGATTTTGATTTTATGTCATTCTTGATCGGCTCTTCCTCTAATACGGATACAAACTCGAATTCTTTTAACTCTGAGTTTAAAGATTCCTCTTGATCTCGCTCTTCAATTTTGATGTCTTCTGTTAAAACGAATAGTACTTCACTATTAGGAAGAATCTGAAATAAAATCAAAAGATTTAAGTACTTAAAATCAATCTAAATTGTGCTAAAGACATGTGAAGGAAACCTTCAAGCTTAAAGACAAATTAGAATGACATAAAGACCCCAAGTCTCGAACCAGTCAATTGGAAGAAGATGGAGTTGATTCAAGAGAAAATCTAGATTAGGCGTCAAATACTAACAATAAAAACATTTCAAAAAGGAAAACTCATTTGAAGTAACCACATGATAAAGCAAATCATGAAAAAGTCCATTAAGAGACGCTCAGAAGAATTTAGAAGAAAACAATGACTTATCTAATTAAAGAAATGAAAAAACTTTTGAAAAAGTAGAAATTTAAATTTTTTCATGTATATATTTCTTTTTTACTTCAAAAAATAGTAAAAGACCGCTGTTGCTTTTTGGTTAGATTATTATTATTTATTGAGCCAATGCCTATTATTTTATTATTATTATTATTATCATTAATTGAAATAGGCCTATAAAAATATTAAAACAAAATTAATAGGATGACTTATGGAGCAACTTAAACTATTGTGCAAAATGTTTTCTAAAGGAAGAAAAGTTACAAAAGATTATTTCAATTTTGACCAAAAGAAATGAGATTCACAATACGTCTCAGTTATTATTATTTATCTGATGTTTGTATGGGATGAGAATGACAATCAGAAACTCTCTTCAGCTACAAGTGGCAACTGCACCCAAACGGATCATATTCTTGTTCCAATTGACTTACCATCCAACACACTATTCACACTGCACTCTCTCACCACTACATGAACCATTTTACTTTCAAAACCCCCACCCAATCCTCTCAAACTCCTCTCTGAATCGCCACACAAAAACCAAATCATAGCGTACAATAAGCAGGAACCCTCACTCTCTTCCATTCTCCATTAGTTTCTAACCCTTCCCTACCACCCCTACCTCTAATTCTTCCATCACCCTTATCCATATATAAATTAAATAACCAAGGAGTCGTAACACAACCCTGTCTCACTCCACTACCAATATTAAACCAGTTCACTTTACAACTCCATTAGTATCTTACATATATATCATACTTTAGTCCATTCATAAAGTCTACCACAACATATATCACTAACACCTGCTATAGAACTTCTCTATTATCCTGTCATGCACTTGCTTCAAATCCATAAAACAATAAATATAATTAATTTTCATCTCTCTCATTTTTTCAATTACTTACTTGATTCAATGTGAAATTTGATCCACACACCCTCTACAATTACTAAACACACTCTTGTCTTCTCCAATCAGTCCTTAGTCACTCGAACGTACTTTTCAAACAAAAATACTTAGCCATATTTTTCCTAAAACACACAATAAAACTAATTCCCTTAAAGTTGCCTACAGCTTCCACCCTAACCCTTAAAAAGGGTAACCTATTACTGCATCTCCTCCCACCTTTGGAACTATTACCCTCCATAAACGCTTTCACTGAAACCAATATCCAGTCATCACAATGGAAGTTCTTGATCATGTTCACCAGTAATTCATCTACACCTTAAGAAATTTACCATTCTTCAACTTTCTCACTCTACCTAGTATGTCCCCCCCCAAAAAAAAAATAAAACAGATTAATAACTTATATATTATAATATAGATATATATATATAATAATATATATATATATATTATAAATATGATATATATACTATATAATATATAATACATATATATATATATATATAACTATATATATATATACCAGACATCAACCTGAAAGTTCGTTATAATCATTCCACAGGATTAGGAATTTATTAGTGAGGTAATCAATTTCAGAATTTAATATAAATTTCATATATTATGTTAATGCAATAATATACCAAACTCTTAACAACCCTTGTAAACGAAAATATAACAACAAACGTTGACAAAATGTAGAGATCTGTAGAGAGATCTGGCAACAGTATCACTCAATGGAACAAAGCTCTGGAAAAGAATTCCTGGTAAATGAGGCATGCTTCTATAGTTCTGTGCAGTATCAAGCTCGTTGCCAATCTTAACCACTCCCACTTGTTGTTAAGACAAGTTTCCATCCAAACTCTGTGAGCAAAGTCCACAAAGGAGCTCATAGTATGAAGAGCACAAATTAACCAGATGAGTTTACGATTCAGCTTTGCCTCAACTCAATGCATAATTCCTCCTTCCAACCAGTGTTAACATTCATTGAGTCACCCCCAAGAGCCTGCAAACTTTTATCAATGTTGTTTTTCTTTAAGACATTCGTAAGATTCAGCAGGTTTCTTTTCGTTAAGTCTTTCTCTGGAGTAAAATGGCAAAGATACCTTCCACCTGGCTCACTGCAAACAGTGCAATACTCTTCTTTCACAATACTTGGAAACTGATGGCATGAGTTATCTGCTTGTAACAGAACTTTAGTGGAATCTTTGCGTCCATCAGAGAAGATACATTCAATATTGCCTATCAGGCATCGAGCATGAAATTCGTCATCAGGTGATTTCATGACTTCTTCTTGTGCCTTTTTTACTTTATTGCAGACAACTACAAGTCTCCTGTCTTCTCCAGTAATTAATCCAGCATCAAAAATGCAGCTGTTGTAATGGCAGCTGTACCACGTAGACCGACACTATACCTAATACTTTGCAATGCAACATTGTGCAATTGTAATGTATTATACTGATCTTGTACTTGAAGTAGAAGGTACATCAAAATCATCACATGAAATTTGCAAAGGATTTTCAGATTCACCATCTGTAACATCAGTGGTCTTATCTTCATCGGAGAAAAGAACTTTCCAATTTGCTTAGTAATGCTAACTCTTCCATCCACTTTTCCGCTTATATTAGAAATTCTTCTAACTTCAATCCTTCTTGCCTCTTCTGCTTTTAATTTTCTTCTGGCTCAGGTAGATCTGGCTAACCAATTGATCTGTCAACAATCCAACACTCTCCCTTTATACTATTAATAAACAGTAGTTCCTTTGACAGGGATCTTCATATCCTTAGAACAAGACCAGGAGATGTGCACTTCATGTTTACAGACCACCTGGGCATAGACCCTCAAATTCCTAACATAGCTTAATCTCACACTTGCAATTAAGGATGTCAAAACAATTTAACGTTGCTATTAAAAGCCTTTTACCTTTCAAAATTTCATGGAGAACATTTTCCTTTTTCCAGTTTTTTTTTTATCTTCTTCAAGAAACTGTAACATTCGAATTTAAAATTGCACCACAACACAACTGTTGTGCCAGACTCTATCAAACACTTTTAAAATATCCAGAGAAAGATGCTGCAGGGTAATTTCTGACATTCTCTCCACTCTCTCTCTTAGCAATGCCCATATCTTAGAACATCACATAGAGTTGGGAGTTCAGAAGACAGCATTTCTTGACCAGTTCCGATCGAAGTTACATTGGAGTGAAGGCCCTCCTGTCTTTCTTTACTAGCCATGGTCGATATTATTCAGATTTTGCAAGAAGAAACTATTCCATGCCTGCGAAAAAAAAAAACAAGAAAATGTCACATTTTGTGATTGTAGGTATTAACAAAATTAAAAAACATTGTTCTGCAAATGAGTATGCTAGTTTAAAAACTTTTGTGAGTGGCATTAAACTTTTTTTACAGATGTTATAGTATAATATAAGTATAATCTTAACCTTAGAGCAGAAGTTCAGACAGAAATAATGATGAGAAGGCACTTTTAGAGAAGACAGTTGCTGCGAATTTTACATAAATTGCTAAGAAATCACGAATTTGAGATAACTAATTGTACACAGCAAACTAAGAATTGCCAGTTCTTGTAAACTATAATCGTGAAATGCTAACCAAAACACAACTTTTGACCCCCCTCATTTTTTGAAAAGGAAAGTCAAAAAATTGCTCGCAAAAATACAATCTACATCACTGCTGTTGCAGGTCGTTGCTGATAAGGCTGCTGCCACTTCGCCTGAATCTTATTTGTCACCGAGCAAGCATCCTACGTGTACTATTTAAATCACTCTAGAAGTAGTTCACCATGTAGATGCCATTCTTGTGGCGTTCTCAGTCAGCTTAAGGAATCCATCCTTAATTACAACCTTTATACTATCGAAGAACTAAATTATATTGATCTTAAATTTTCTTCATAATTCTTCCCCAGAATAAGAAGCTATCGGCCATATTAACAATACCCAATACCCCCAAAAAAATGCTGACACTGCTATATATACATCGACATTCCCTTTAATATATAATACCAGTATATATCATATTATATAATTATATATACTATATAATTATCAAAATAATATAATATATATATATACTCATATAATATATATATATATATATATATATATATATATAATATTACCGTAAAATGGGCGAAGCCGTCACCGGAGGGGGAAAAACGGTCAGTTAAATTAATTTAATAATTTTTAATAAAAAATTTGTCAATTTATTATTAATAATATTAGTAGCAAATAGAATATAATTTAACCATATATAAAAACTTTAAGAAAAACTATACCACCTACTAGCCAAGAAAAAATTTCCCAAAGATTGCGAAAAATTTTTTTTTTTCTGCAAAAAAATTATCAGAATATTTATGAAAATTCTCGTAGAATTTAAATATCAGATTTGAGTTAGATGCATATTGGGAAGTCTATTTTTAACATTCCATATACCAAAAATTAAAATATTAAGCTTATTTTTAAAATTATTAATTTTTTCAATTTCGGGGAAAAACCAGCTCGGGCGCTCGGAAAAGTCAAATCATTAAAACATTGTGAAAAAAATGTATTTTTTTTTAGTTTCAAAATATTTGATTCAATTATTCTCTCTGGAAGACGATAAATATTGGCTGAATTCCTTCTGTACAAAAATTCAATTAAAAATTCTTCTGAGAGAAAAAAAATTCACTGAATTCCAAACGAGACAAAAAAAAAATCACTGAACTTCTTCTGTGAGACAAAAAAAAATCCTATTTGGGTAAAAATGCATTATTATTATTGTTATTAACTATTTATAGTAATAAAATTGATTGTCATAATTTTAAATTATAATATTTTAACAATATTCGTCAAAAATTCAACGTGAAATGTTCACGTGAAATGTGTGTACATACTAAAAAAGCCTATTTGGTTAAAAAGTTCAAAAAATATTATATTATAATAGAAATATTAAAAATTATGTCATAATTCATTTTTTTTCGACGTTTTTTGGCAGAGCAAAGAAAATAACTTTTCAGTGAAAAGAATGCAAAAAAATCAGCGTTTCCAAAATTTTATTAAATATTAACTAGACTTGTATTTTTCAATCCAAATTAATTCTATAATATTATTAGAAACATTTAACAATTTAAATAAAATATAATAGTTGGACAATGCACAAAAGTAATAATATTTAATGACCGCTTTCCCCGACGCCACTGACCGCGGTTTTCCCGAATTCAATTTTTTGAAAGGACATTTTTCAAAAAAATTTTTAAAAATTCCATTTTCATGTTTTATTATTTTCATATATTCTTCAACTTTAAAGAAGGTCTAAATGTAAGAAGAAACTACTAAATAATAATAATCAATTCAAAAAATTTTTTCATTTTTCGTTATTAATAAAAAAAAAAAAAATGGATTTTGAATTTTGACATCCAATTTACCCGAGCTATTATATAATATATATATAAATATATAATAAACTATATATATATATATATATATATATTATATATATATACAACTATACTATATAATATATAGCGTGGGCCAGGGACTGGGACTCACCTTTTTAGAGCGGGTGATCTCGGCCCACTCTTAAAAAAAAAAATAAATAAAAAAAAACTAAAAAATTTTTTTGCTCATTCAATCAGCCACCCTTACGTACTAACAGTTTTACTTAGACATTTATCTCTCAATCTAGAGAAATTTCTTAAATTTTAAAAATATAATAAATTAGTGAATAAAATGTCCTTCAACAGAATTCACTGTAAAAAAAGTAGTTTTTAATTTTTATAAACAATGAAAAATTGTAGGATTTTAATTATTTTTTTCAGTATATATAACAAAATTTGATATTTTAATATTTTTCAGAACTATCACACCTTGATATGCACTTTAAACTGAGCACAATAATTTTATTCCAAACAGTACATATGCAAATCACTGGACTAACCTTGGTCCATTCACCACGTCCGTTAAAAATTGACGATGGGTGAATCGGCAGCACACAATATTATTTTTCTTATCTAATTATTATTATACATTCTTTAATGGACTACTACTACTATCAAAAAAGGAATCTGGTAGAAAAAAGAAGATAAAAAAAAAATTATAGAAATAGAATTCCACAAAAGCTGCATACAAATTATTCCCCATTTACCTTTACTGACCCCACATTATCATCTATTTCTGACAAACTTTCACATTAATACATTAACTAATTTAATATGAAAAAAATTATATTTAAGTAAAAATAAATATAAAATTCACAATTATTATACATAAAGGAATTTAAACAGATGGCCTGATTCCACCCCTCGAATGTCGTCCAATTCACCCCGTCCCAAGGTGAGTGAATGAGCGTATTAAACTTAATAAAACTATGTATTATATAGAATACATTAATTTTAGTTTGCTTATGACCTACTATAGGCCTTGACTTTATCAGAAAACAAAAAAATCAAAAAAAGTTATTAGTTACATGGGGAGCGAAGTTATACCTAAAGTGGCCAAAGTCACCCGCGACCTTATATAAATATAAATATATAATATATATATATATCTCCTC